>PVLD010002143.1:0-174591 GCA_004027595.1 Dinomys branickii
TGGATGGATGGATGGATGGATGGGTGGATGGGTGGATGGATGGATGGATGGATGGATGGATGGGTGGGTGGATGGGTGGATGGATGGAGAAAATTCAGAGAGGATAAATGAGTGTATAGGGACACAATTCAGAAGTAGTAAATTTTGAACTTAAATCCACATGATTTTTATTCTAAATAAATGTTTTTTGTCTTGTTTTTTCCACCTTTTCAAGCTCATATCAGCAATTTTTATTTTAGAGTTAAAACAATGCTAGGCCATGTTTATAAAATTATATGGGAAAGAACAGTCCTGTTGTCCATTGCTTTGAGCATGTGTAAGTACTCTGCTTACATCTTACACTTTAAGTATGCTGAATCTGTAGCCTGTCTATGGACAGAGAAAGGGCAGATTCAGGAACTTTCACTTACAATCTGTCAGTGAACTGTGGATGTGAGTTCAGAGAAGCCCAAAAAACATGGCAAAAAGAAGTGTGGGGTAGCTTGCTGTTGCTCTCCAATGCAGAACCCATGCCCAGTGTTTACAAGGGACAAATCTAGGCTCAACTGACGAACTTTATAATCATTAGACCTCCTTAGCAATGTACCATCATTGTCTGATGAGGTATTGATTGAAAGTATTCAAACATTGATTCATGTATTTATTTATTCATTCAATAAACATTTATTGACAACCTACCACATTGCCAGATACTGAGGTGGATGCTGCATTTAAAGTGTAGAGTAAAATAAACTACTGTAAGGCTTAGAGACCACTGGGAGACAGACAATGAATAACACTTAAGAAGCAGTAATTATAAATACTTTGAAGGCAGTAAGTGAAATGCCATGATTCAGAACAATTGCTGGGGTGGTGAGGGACAGAACTAGGCTGATGTGTGTCTGAATAGGTAAAAAGTAACTTGAAAAATTGAAAAGAACCAGCCCATGAGGGAGAAAAGGAGACGAGGCTAGAAGAGGCAGCATGTGCGAAGGCACTGTGACAGGGAGTTATAATACGTTAAGGAGAAATATTTCTGAAAGAAAGCCACCGTGGGGACTGAAGCAGAGTGAAGGGGGAGAAGAGTGGCAAAGAATGGATTTGAGGAAGTAGCTGCCCCCCTCCCCCCGGGAGCCCGTGGGAAGACATGGATTTAGTGTGAGGCGCGATGGGAGAGAGCTGAAGAATTTTAGGCAAGGGAGTCACACGGCTTGTTTTATATTTCAAAAGCTCATCCTGACTACTGGATGGGAGGTAGATGGTGGTCAGAAAAGAGACCAGGAGTCTCTTGCAGCAGATCGGGAGCAGGGTTCATGGAGAACAGGGAGGCCTTGAGATTGGCAGGAAATTCAGCCGAGATTGTGCGCGGATCAGATGGGGAGGGGGACGGGAAGAGCGGAGTGAAGGATGGTGGTGCTGCTGTTGAGGAGGAGGAGGAGGGAGACTGGAGAGGAAGAGGGCTGGAGAGAAGACAATTCTGCACGGCTGCTTTTCAGCAACTCAGAAGCCGCTGTGGGTTCCAGTGCTTCTCAGCAGGGCGTGGTGACGTGGGCATTTGGGAGGATGGGGATGGGCTCTGTACTGTCTGGGTGCTCGGGGGGCACCACTGGCATTTTGTGGGTGTCAGGGGTCAAGGACGCTCCTGTGCCTCCTGGGACACCAGTAGCTTCCCTGTGGACTAACACTGGTAGACTAAGTCTCAATACTAAGGATCTGGGAAAATAAAGCAGTTTTTATACCACCTGCCATTCCTATGTTTCTGGGGAATTATCTGAGCCAAGATGTCTTTGTTTGGTTTGGTTTGCTTTGGTTTGGGTACTGGGGATTGAATTGATGGTCTGCACCGAGCTACATCCCCAGTTCTCCCTACCTGTGCTTTTTCTTTTTGATAAACATCTGGCTAAGTCACTAAATTCACTGGCTGCTCTTACCATCCTGCTGCCTCAGCCTCCCATAGTGCTGGGATTACAAGCATGCACAATTACCATCAGCTAAGTTGTCTTTTCACAGGTGAAGTAGCCACGGAGAGGGGGTGGAGGTTTCCACGAAGGGCATAGGGAAGGGGTATCGGGCAGGAAGGGGAAGGGTAAAAAGCTTGGAGGGTGGACTTTAGGGGGTCTGGGGGCTGCAGGGCACTCGGGCCCATGCAGGGAAGAAGGGGAGAGCAGGTGTGGGGGGGTACACAGGTCCTTTGCCGTCTTCCTGTGTCACCGCGGCACACTGGGTGCTGCCTGGTAGGGCTGCCCAGCTGTGTCCCCGAGCCTCCCACTTGCCCTGATTTTCCTGTGCACATTGAACCCTCATGTGGTCTTCCCTCAGGGGGCTGGGGGGCCACAGACTTAGTCAGAGCCTGACTGGTGCTGTGTAGTTCAGAAGGGTGAAAAGCAGAGGAGCCCAAATAGCTAATAAAGCCACTGTCCTCGTTGGTGAGGGGCCATTCTCTCCGCCTGCCCAGCTTGGTGCAGATGGCATCCTCACTGCCCTCACACGCGGGCTCCTGAGAGCCTCGTGGCGATGCTGGTGTGCCGGGCATTCGGTCGACTGTGCCCATGTCACAGCTGTGGTCACTGAAGTTCATTTGGAGACCTGTCCAGGTCTGGTGGCCTGCAAAGGGCAGAGCAGAGCCAGGACTCGGGTGCAGGGCTCCTTCCAGGCCTTCCCACCTGTAAGCGGCCCTGAGTGAGTAGTAAACAGCCAGCAGTGGAGAAACTGCTTCAGAACAAGTGCCTCCCATTGGGTAGAATGCAAAATTAACTGCCTCAAACAGGCTTTTATCGATGGGTAAAACATTAATAAACACCCAGTTGGCATTTGCTCTTGCCTTGTAAGGAAAACCCAACATATACAGCCAGGTGCAGTAGCATGTGCCTGTAATTCTAGCACTCTAGGAGGCTGAGGCAGGAGGATTCCAAGTTTGAACTCCACCTGGGCATTTTTGCAACTTAGCGAGATCCTGTTTCAAAAAAAAATTTAGAGGGCTGAGGATGTAGCTCAGTGTGAAGACCCTAGGCTCCATCCCCAGTACTGCAAAAACAACAGCAACAACAGAAAAAAACAAACCCCAGTATCCCAACAAGAGTCCTTTCAGGACTATGTGAGTAAAAGCCTTGACTCTCACCAACTCCATGACGCTTGGAGGTCCTGCTTTTGTGCACATTTTCTCTGGGTATTTTAACGAAAGCTGCGGATGACTGTGGTGACCCAGCCTGAGCCTCCTGGGGTCTCACCAGTCACATGATTGAGCAGGGTTGCAGTGCTGCTCACTGGCAGAGTACATGACTGTGGTCTTGACCTGAGCTACATCCCCAGGCCCTTTATATTTTTATTTTGAAGCAGGGTCTCGCTAAGTTGCAAAACTGCCCAGGTGGAGCTCAAACTTGGGATCCTCTTGTCTCAGCCTCCGAGAGTACCCTTGGAAATGTGCAGGGACCAATGTGCGGCTCCACAAGGGAGGGTTTGTTGTCAGTGAAAAGTTGTGTGAAGCAGCCAACAGGTTAAACTGTTCCCCTCAAGACAAGCCCACTGTCCTCACACTCACACACAGACACACACACACACAGACACACGCACACACAGACACACGCACACGCACACACACACACACACACACACACACACACACACACCTGTGCTGTATCAGGCCAAAGGCCCTCACTCTTTCAGCCTAAACATCTTTGCAGACAAGAGTGCTTTTTCCTCCAACTGAGAAAAGTTTCTTCTTCAAGCCGGCAAAAGTGTAGGCGGCCGTTATGGTGAGACACGGCAGGAAGGAGAAGCAGAATGACAACTCTGAGGGAACCAAGGAAGCCCAAAGGGGAGACAAGGTTTGGAGCTAAATCAGGATTGGATTTTGTCATGAAAGGCAGAACTGGCAAAAGCATCATTACAAGGCATTAACCTTGTTACACACAGACGAACAAGCAGAGGCTGGGATTCAGAAATAAATTACACATAATAAACTAGACAGAATAGGCTGAGAGCAACATTAACGATTATGCCCTAAGGGGAGAGAAGGGCAAGATAGAAAATAGGCCGGGAAAAATAAAGAGGAAGAATAATTTCTGGACGCAGGGGGCTGACTGCAGCATTCTCCCCTTTTTCTGCTTGGCTCCCTGGGTATTAACTTCACTTTTGTGAGGAGGTTTCTTGGGAGGTTGTCTTTCTTTTGTTTTCATTTGCTGAAATGAGCATAAGAGATCCATTCAGAAAGCTCCTTTTTGCACTCATAGGGACCTGTCCATTTCTGTGTGTTTTCAGCACAAAAGAATCCCTTTCCATTCAGCCACAGCAGCCCCTAGAGTTTTCATGAGGTCCAAGCCTTCTCTTTCCTATTTTCTTCCAGGCTCACTTATAGTTGGCTACAAAATCTTGACCATGGCTCAGGTGCTCTAGCCTGTCTAGTGCCACACGTCATGATTCTCATTTCTTAAACAGTGACTCACTTTGGTTTCAAGCAACAGAAAATCCCATCAACAGTGGCATAAAGCATGACATCTGTTGATAATGTAATAAAAAACATTTAAAGATGGGAGGCCTGCCATTCAGTGATGCCCTCCAGAACCAAAGGTCTCTTCTCTTTGCACCATCTTTGCATGTTGGTTTTCATCTTCCATCGTCATTTCACGGAAGCAAAATGGTGCTACCAGTCTGCCCATGATGGCTTCCCGCAGCTGTATTCCAGACGGGGACATGAGAGAACAGGGAAAATGGGCTTTCCTTCAAGAGCCTCCTTTCATCAAGGAGAAAACTTACTTCCAGAATCCCTCTAGTGGACCTCTTACCTCTGACTGGCAGGAACTGGAACACACAGTTACCCTTAGCTCTATGGGGTAAGAAAGGCAAGTACTGTATCTGACACTGGGAAGTGGAGTAGCCATTTGGTATGGGCCGGTCCTGGTTTTCACTAGGCTTGTGTTTATCGCTGCCTGAACAAAATTAGGGTTCTTTTTGTAAATACAGTGAGAATAACTGCCGTGGGTTGGCAGCAACCATTTGTGTTTTTAAATAATGATAACGAGCACAGAGGAGGGGTTATTCTTCCAAACCGTACTGAGAGGTTTGAGTGGTCATTCAGTCCCCAGAGCAGACACAGAGGAGAAATGCTGCTATCGTCACTTCTGTTGTATACAGGGGAAAACGGGGTGACAGAGAGGTTATCTGATGTGCACAGAATTACTTAGCTAGAAATGGCAGAGCCAGGCTTCCGGTCCAGGCAGTGTGGCTCACTATCCTATCTGGCCTCTATTACATACATGATGAAATACGTTCCATGGAGTACACGGTGATACCTATTAGCTGGTATTGTCACCGTTCTATTAAGCCTTATTCATAACTGCCCTCCCAATCCAGAGTTGAGACAGCCTGACCAGGCAGGTGAGAAGGCCGCCTCCCGGCTGGGCTAAACGAATCGTGTAGTTCACCCAGTGAGTAAGCGCCAAGCTCAGAGGTGAGTCCCACGTGGTTTGTTCTATACCATCGGTCCCTCCAGTTTGAGAACATCGATTTAATGGCTGGACTACTTACCTACCCTATTGATCTAGGACTTAATCTGGAAAACTCCACTTGGTGAGGAACCATCAGAAGTCAGGGAAAGACAGTAGACTGGGTGACATGGTAATTTGGAACCAATTTTCTCCTTGTCCCCTTTCGGCTTCTGAGCTGCCTCTGTGATTTGGAGCCAGTCTTTCGCAGACAGGCTGTCTCACGCCACCTCAGCCAAGGCCACGTGACACCACTGTTCGTGGCTCACTGTAATAGGCGTGGTTATTAAACAGCTCCTGTGTACCAGTCTGGGGGTCTACTGTCCCCTGTGGTCCTTGTGTATGAGCCACCATCCACAGCCTTTAGTCTTCCATGCTGTGAGACGACAGGGAGTGGACAGTGATATGAGGACTTTCTGGAAGCCCAGGCAGAGGTTATGCCTGATTCCCTGAGTTAGCCTGTCTGTGATGCTCAAATATTCAATAAAAAAAAAAAAATAGGCCTGGTCAGCCAGACTGACGTTTGAGCAATTCTGGTTTTATTTTAAAACAAGATACGTGATGTGGTGTTTTTTTTTTTAAATTTAAAGGTCACTTGGTATTTTCCCCCGCTGCTCCTAGTCATGAGGCTTCCTTATCTAAACAATGATCTATTGTTCCGATCCTTAGAACCACAGAGACTTTTTTCATTAACTTCAGTTTTAACAGGACAGCTCCCCATCTTCCCTGACTGAACAAAAAAAATACTATCTTTTAGCAGGAAAAGAAAATTCTTTAGCAGGCTTTCCAAAAATCTTAAACCAAGTCTGCTATAGAATATTTTATGCAGATGAATCACTCTCTCTTAGGTTATGACATCTTTTCCTTGCAAAGTAATCAGGGCATCAGAGGACTCCTTGCCAGCCTATCTCTCCCCTCACAGCACCACATCAACAAAGAACTATCGAAGGCACCTCAAAGGCTTCAGAAATCAATTTAGTCCATGGATCCATTTAGTTTGGATGTTAATGAAACCTGGTGGATTTTTAAAATAATGAATATTTAATAAGACGTAAATTGAAAGACATAAACACTGTCAGCAATCATATAATGAAGTTAATAAGTCTTAGCCTCCCCCTGCCCACCTCCTTGCGCCTTAAACAAGGCCATTCCGGAAGTCGTTATGCTGCTGCATGAAGTTGACCGCTCACCCATTGGTAGAAACTTAAATGTGCCTTTGGAAACCCTTGTACAGTTGGGACACCAGCTCTGGCAGATAAAGTGCGCTATCACACTGTGTTCAGTGGCTGCAGACGGCAACGGTTCTTTCTAGCTCCATATCTTCCAGAGATTTGTGTAACAAACTCTGTTTCCTACAGTTGAAGGAAGGAAGCAGCATGAGGCACTTCATTCCTTTTTAAAAAAAGGAAAAAGACATTTTGGTCAACCCTGCTCAGGGTTTACAGAGGGGCTCTGCTTAATGATGAGGAGCAAGCATGTGATTACATGTGCTCAAAGTCCCAGACAATTGAAATGCTTTGGGGTTGGGAGTGTTAGGCTTTTTCATTTCCTCTTCGCAAACATCAGCTCCAGGTCTAGCCCGTCTGTTTCCTCTTTTGCTCTGAGGCTGTGTCCCACCGCTGTCCATGCTGGTCTCTTTGCACTCTGAATTCATTGCCCTGTCCGTGAGCTCCTGCGGGCACTTTTCTTGTTACTCCGCATCCCTCTTCCCCGTCATCGAACCCCACAGGATCATCCTAGTCACATCTTGGGAAGTATTTGTGTTTCGCGTCACAGCATCCAGCGCCTGGCTCTAGTGAATTACGGCAGGATCCTGCAAAGAGCCAAGCGTGAGACCGACTCCCTCCCAGCGCAGCAGCGGGCTCCCTTGACAACACACTGGGCCTGGGCTTCCTCCGGCGGCTGGGCAGTGTTCAACGGCCGGCTCGCTCGCTGCTGGCAGTCAATACACGTTCATACGTCGTGAATAGACCGCTGTCTGTGGGTTGGGCAGGCACGGCCATTTGATAGATAAAAGCCACGAAAAGTTGCTCCTGGGGACCTTATCTAAGAAAAATGTATTTGGGTCCACCAATGCGACCCTTCCTGAAAGGTCATGAGTGACATTTTGTCAGTACAATGAGACATATCACTGTTAAAAATGATCTCTTTTTGTATTTGTGCGTTTGTGTGCATGTTCAGAAAGAAGGGGATCAACCTGAAAGAGTACGGCCAATCGCCTCATCTACCTTGATCCATTCCGACCTGACATCCGTGTATGGCACCGTGGTATTGAACAGGACTGTTTTATTCTTGGGGACTGGAGATGGCCAGTTACTTAAGGTTGGTTTTTCTGTGCCCTCTTCAAATGTCTGATTTTAACCATGATCCATTTCGTGCTTTTTCCATTTTTCGTACTGTTCTTAAATGACTCACAAGACCATGCCTACCGATTGTTTTGTGAACTCTTTAAAGATCCCCAGAAATGGCCTGGAAGACATTCTGGAAATCTGTACCTCACAACCCCTCACCTCTGCCCCCACCCCAACATGTAATGAGTCTCCATCCACCCTGCTCCCCGGGAATGTGCCAAGCTGTGTTCCTTGTCTTACTCATGTGCCGCTGGGTGAGGTAAATGGGGGTCCAGCCCCCACTCCATTCCTGACTCACCTTTCAGAGACATTTAACCTTTCAGTTCTGTGTCCCTTACATTGGAAATGTACAAAGCACCTGATTTCTCACAACTTCAAAGTGACAAGAGATTATAGGGCTTGAAAAGAAGAAAACAGGTGTTCCTTCCCTCCAGCCCACTTGCCGCCCACAGAGGGGGTATGTTTTCTGCCCTTTGTACCCACATGCACCGCAGAGAGGTTAGAGATCTAAAATGCTTTGAGACTCCCCTTGACTTTTATCTCATAGGACTATTTTTTCCCACTGCATGGATATACCTTGGTCAAATTGAGATTTTTTATGCACTGGGGAGGGGGCACTAGGGAGGATGGGAAAATAAAATCAGAAAAAACAGATGCCTTGGCTGAGGTTATCTAGTGGTCATTCCACCAGTGTCACCACCAGCATTTATTGAACACTCCTGTGGCCTCCAACCACGTTCATGGCTGGGAGCCGCACTGTATGTCACCCTAGGCTGACAGTGTTCCTTGGCCTCTCCACTGGCAGCCAATTGACCCTCAACTCAGATTTTTAACTAGATAGTGACAGATCTGTTTTTCCAACTGATAACTAGCTACGTGATTCTAGGAGAATTGCTTAACCTCTCTGAGCCTCCCATGGCCTCATCTATAAAATAAAATTGTACTAGACAATCCCAGAAAAACCCCTTCCTCATCTGAGAGTCTCTAATTCTGTCTTCTGTGCACAAACTACCCTCTCCCCGAGCTAAACCAGTTTGCTTGCTGTTCTTCGAACGTGCATTGTGTAGTAGTGTTTCCACATTTGTGATCGTGCTGCAGTCTCAGCCTGGACTGCTTGCTTTCCTTCTCTTTGCTCTCCCGAGTCCTGCATACTGTAGTGTTTGTGCTTTGCCTCAGCTCGGCACGCACCCCATGGAGTGGTCATGCTCTCCCCTCATCTCCTAGAACCCTCGTGATTGGCCTCATTCTTTTGACTCCTTACAGACGTCTTGCTTTGATGTTTAACTGCTTCACTCACGTTTGTCTGCCCTTCCCAACTTGATTTTAAGCTTGCTGAGAAAGGGGCCATGAGTTCCTACAGCCTGAGACATCGCCGAGTTCCTGGGATGCATTTGATTTAATCTGTTTCCTTTGGAGGAAACCCAGTAGCATATGGGCGGGAGTTTGTTTGTATACACATTCTTTAAAATATACATTGATCATCTTTCCTGTCGTGCTGGCTTTGTTTCCTGGGGAAAGGTAAATACTCATCAGTCATGATACAGGCATCCCTCGGTGACATCTGTAGCCACACCAAGCTGGTCAGGCTGATTAGACCCATTAGCCTGGCAGAAGAAGTTTCCATCAATCCTTCTTGGGCCTCCCCACCAATTATCTCTTCAGATTTGGGATATTTTTGACGGGTGTTTTGACAAGAACACTGTTTCCCCCAAGCTGAGCCAACCAAACTGTTACATGGTGAATTGGAGGTGAAGGAACACTGGCTATAAATAATGCCTCGTGGGACAGCCCGGTCGTGTCTGTCCTGCGGGTTCACCCCAGCCATTTGTGTGCAGCTGGCCGAGTTTCAGTGATGTTGGGGATCGGAGAGTGGGGTGGAGCTGCAGCCACACGCTGCCAAGGAGGAGGTGGCTGGGTGCAATCTTGCTCTCCCTTGGATCTGTATGGGGCACCCCTCAGAAGCCACGCCAGTGGCCTTGTTTTCAGGGTTCAGATAAGAAGGGCATGTTGGCTTTGTGTTTGTTTTGTAACTGCTAACATTTATTCAACTTCCTGTACGCCAACCACTCCACTTCTACTAATGCAGTCCTCTCCACAGCGCTGTGAGGTAGTCCTCCTACTTCCATTTTATGGATGAGGGAATCAAGACCTGGACATATTCAACAATTGGCCCAAGGTCAGTGTCACATTGAGGCAGAACAGTGACTTCAGTCCCAAGCAACTTGAGACTGCACTAGTGACACCATGTTACACAGACTTTGCAACTTCTGCCCGACCCTGGTTACAACCCTTGAGGCTCAGGGAGCAAGTGGGAGGCATGTAGATGGTGGTCCCCATGCTCCTGGGGTGCATCAGGGTTGCTAGAGGCTCAGGGAAGAACCAGAGGAAGGTAGACCAGGTGGCTGAGGGAACAAACCCCTCATTGGCATCATAACTTCTTGAGAATCAAACCACTCTCCCCAGCTCCCCCAGAGGAGGTTGTGAGGCATAAACCAGCGGGCTTGACTCCCATCTCTCCACCACAGCCCATCAGCTCCTGAGACTGCCTCCTGTGTCCAGGGCACACATTCTTCAATGCAGCCCCTGAAATTACCTGGAGACCCGAAGACCCAGAATTGTGCGGTTGACTTGGAAGCCATAGATAATCCCCAAATCCCTTTATTCAAAAGCTTCACGCTTCTTCCTTGCCAGACTTGTCACCAGAACTGTTAGAAAAGACGAACATTGATAGACACAAGCTTGGCTTCTAAGCTGCAGTGTGGAGGTACTAATGAGCAGCAGAAAACAAAACCCAGCCCAGTGCAGACAGGGGGAGGAGAAGAAGAAAGAGAGAGTGGATCACACCAGCCTGACTCATCAGGTTCCCAGTGATCAAGGGTCCTCAGCATTTTGACACATGCCAGGCACCGTAGTATGTGCCCAGCTGGATGAGAGACAGGAAGCAGTGGCTGGGAGCCGGTGGCTGTTATTTTTTACCACCACCAATAAAAATCCAACTTCTTAAATCTCTGCAAACCTCATGGATTTTTAATATAATTTGGTGCCATTTTAAACCTCACATTATTTAAATAATTTTCCCGTGCTAGTGAAAGTGCTGTGTGCTCACGTAGAGAGTTGCGGAGTAGCGGGGGATGAGAAGAAGGCAAAGGAAAAATTACCCTTAATTGCGTCATGCAGAGGCAACCGCTGTCAGCATTTTGGATTCCTTTTTTTGCGTACTTGAGGTCAGACGCGATCCAATTTTGCACCCTTCTTTTCTTCAGTTAGTGAGGCAAGAGGGTTCTATTAAAATGCTACTTGCAAACCCATTGTAAACAGTATTTTTAAATAGCTGTATCATGTTCTATTATGTGGAAACATCATTTTGAACTTGGGCTGAGATGTTAGCTCAGTCTGCAAGTGGCATTTAAAATGCACTTTTTCCAAGGAAGACAGCCCTCCTCCAAAGGTAAGATTTCAGTGCTGCTCCGTGGGCTTTGAGGCATGCTAATACCTTTACTGCCCTCCTTCTGCCTTCATCCCTGAGTCTCTTAACAGGAGTTTTAGAGAAATTGAAGGAATTTCAAACCTAAAGTGTCCTGGCCTCTAATTTTATCCACAGGTGGTTTTCAGGCTCATGACACAAGTTACGTCTATCACTCCCCCACCCCGCTGGTTATTTCCCTATTTGACTTCCTTTCTGGAGATGGTTACATGGAATAATTTTTTCGGTTGTCAGCATCTTCACTGAGATCAGCTGAGCAGTGTTGCCACTCTGAACTCCGCTTGGGTGAATCCACCCTACATGTGTGGCACAGTGTACACCTCCTAAAATCAACATGTGTCTTCCTTTGGGTTGTGGCATAGCCTTTCATGTGTTTTGGATTCCTTTGTGCTGACTGTGTTGCACACAGAATATCATCCTTATCTCAAGGGCAGAGCGGAATATTTTGAGCTTTTCGAAGTGGTAAAATAAGGAAGAAGGGACTACGCATTATATTTGAAATTGGCAACTTTCTGCATGCCCATTAACCTTTCTTGTAAGCATAAAAGATAAGAGGTGGTGGGTGAAGAATAGTAAGAGCTCACATTTCTGAGCTCTAACTGTGTGCCAGGCACAGAACCAGTGTCTGCGTGGGTTAGCTTGCTTGATCCTTATGACCAGTGAAAAAACCAGAGGCTTAGGGAGATTTCCTCGTTTGCTCCAGGTGGTTTGAACTGAAGCAGTCCGTCCCTAGAGCACAGGCTTTTATCCCCCAATCCAACTGCATTAACAGTTAAGATGTAGTCTGAAGGATGTTGGGAGGGTTCCTGGATCTGGTTTTAAATTTTTTTATCTGATATCATGCTATCTGAGCTGACTCTACAATGCAGGTATTGAGGTTTCCTAAGAAGGGGCCGTGGCTTCCACTGGTCTTGGTTTGTATTTCGGGACACCTTTCTGAGTCCTCTTCCCGTGGGATGCATGTGGCTCATGGAAACTTCTGCACCCCCTTTTGGGCCGCAGCTTATCCCCAGTGGGCTCCTTTTGAGGAGAGGTGAGAATCCTGTCTCTTCTCAGGCAGATTTGTTTTTTGAACAGTTTCAGCTAGTGTTTCCCCAGCATCCTTTTCACTGAAGTAAGACTCAGGGTGCAGGAGGTGTTATCAGGGCCAGTCCCCAGGTTCAGCAAAAGGGCAGTTTGCCAAAGCTCTGAGTCAGGACTGGCTTCCTAGGTGGCCTCAAAATTTTACTTTTCCAAATGGATTTCATTTTCCCAAACCATAGAGGAAATTAAGCTAGTTCCAAAATGTTCTTCCTGAATTCAACCCAAAGCCAAACTACAAAATAGCAGAGGAGTCTTCCTTGACTCTAGTTACTAAAGTTTTCAGTCGAACATAAGAGGAAATAAAAAAATAAAATATTTTATAACAGCATTCTGTTTGTACTTCTATGGAATGTAAAAATATGAAAAAAAAAGAGGCTTTAGGGGACCCAGGACAGGACCTGGAGCTGGAAATGTGGGGGGTGGGGGCCACTGAGGATGGACAGAAAGTAAAAAAATCCAGAAGTATAGAGCTTGGAAAGGGGTTCCATGGTTGGCTGTCCAGAATGTCATGAAAGAAGCTTGTTTCATGATCACACCTCACTCTTTCATTCACACCTTACATCATGCCCTGCCCCGTTTGGAATGGTTACTCCTATATGACCCACAAGTCTAGAACTTGTGTATCAGACTGTCTGCTTCTCTGCTACTTACTTTAAAAAAAAAAAGTAGATTGGAAATGAAAGAGAAATTTGCCTCAATTTTTATATATCATCTTTATTATTCTAACTAGTAAGGCACATTAAATGCTATTAGGTAACTCATTTTTTCCTGTGTATGCATGTGTGCATGTGTTCATATGTGTGTGTGCATGTGTGTGTGTGTGTGTAATTTAAGTCTTCTTCCCAGCATGTCTCTGTTTATGGAAAAAATAATACATGAGAGCATTGGCTTGTTTGCTGTTCAACTGGTTAGCTCCACAGAATGAGGCACAGGAAAATAAATTAGGCCTAAAATGATTTAACTTTTAAAACACCCCTGGCTTTTCCAGCTAATTGTAACCATAAAGAAAAGCAAAAGAGATAGCCTTTTGTTTAATGTGTTTCCCCTTTATCTTCCTCATGGTGGTTTCCTTCTCACGGGGGTTGTGGAGCTGTCTGTGCCCGCCTGCACGGTGTGGAAGTCATTCAGTTAATTTCCATAATAGACATGGGGGGTTTTTGTATGCAACAGAAATCCCAGGGCTAGTTAATAGCCTACCATGAGGCTTCAGGAAGATGTCAACTGAAACAATATGTTGACACGAACTGAAATTCTCCATTGGGGAAAATTTGTTTTCTGCACAGGCTTCAGCTGAAAGAATGTGAAAAGCCTTATAAGATCTTGAAGGCTCCTAGAGTAGCTTTTCATTTAATAAATGTTTGTTGGCACCTTTTTTGTGCTAGGCACTGTTCTGGATACTGAGCGCACAGAGGTGGACAAAACAGGTAAGCCCCCCTCCCCCAGTCTTCTGGGGGCGGGAAAGACAGGTGACTAGGCGATTAATTATCCAGTGATAAAACCTTTTCAGACAGTGATGCATGCCAAGAATATGCCATGGTGAATAGAGGGCTGCAGGAAAGAGGCAATCAGGGAAAGCTTCTCCGAGGAGGTGACATTTGGAGGAGGAAGGATCGTGTAAGAACGTTCATGGAGGAGGCTCAGAGTGACATCAGATTAGATCTATATTAAGGTCGTATGCTGGAAGCAATAAATAAAAATCCACATCATGCCCAAGGAGTGTGTGAATTGGATGAAGTTTCTTTTATGCAAAATTCAACCCATTTTGGGCTCTGTGACTCATGGTTCCTTCCTGCACCGCTTCACTGATCATTCTTTTTTCAAGGCCACCCGGCTCAATGTCTCCCTTGCTCTAGCCCCACTGGCTCTCTCCTCTGTGTGGCTGTGCGCAAGAATTTTGCAGTTAGGACACCTAAGTGTTCCACTGGTGCCCTGGGCTGCGCTGGGGCTGAATGAGAGATGAGTTCACAGAAACGTGTGCTGTAGTCCTGTGAAAGAGATGGGCCTCCGAGGGCTACAGAGGCCTCCCAGCCCTTGGTATAGCACGTTTGGAACATTTAGGATGAAAACGAAAACTTCCTCTTGTCCTCTGGTTGTGGAGATTCTTCTCTGAATAACTTAGTAAAAACAAAAGCAGATTGACCCACCCGCCCTGAAACATGTTTAAATTTAAACTTTATGTCTCTATTTTTAAGGGTAATACAATGAAATTGTCCTAAACTCAAAGAACCAAGAACCAAGAAAGTATGTAATGAAAATCACCCATTCTTGACTTCCAGGACAATGAGTGATAGCAGTTTCATGAGTATTTTGCAGAGAGTTTATATATATATATATATATATATATATATATATATATATATATCTACAAGCAGAAGGGGGGAATTATCCTCTGGTCTATCAAGCATATAACACACTATACATGTATTTATCACACATATATCTATATAAATGATATTTATACATGTGTATACATATTATGTGTATACATAATTGATATAATGTGAAATATTATAGATGATACATAAAGAGCTTTCTAATTATTTTATGGCTAAATAATATACCATTGTTTATACTATAATGTGGACATTTAGATTCTTTCAATTTTTTTGTTTATAACACAATATGCTGCAGTAATTACATGTCACTTCATATATATATATGAGGAGCTGCAGGGTCCAAGGACATGTGCTTTATCATTTTGGTAGATAATGCCATATTTCCTTCAAAGGGGTCTACTTCCACCATGGATAAAACATGCCTGTGTGCACCCAGCATCTATAGTTAGTGGGACATGCTTCCATTCAGGCCATGCTTAGTAGTTTGTCCTGAAAACTGACTGGTAAACCCTGGCACACACTACCTAGCCCTTGGAACTTTTTAAAAATGCAAGAAAAAGGGCTTCCCTGTCCTAACTCGGAGCGTTAGAATGCTCATGCCTCGTCACTAAGGTATCAAGTAAGTAAATCAATGTTGTATCCAACTAGGTCTTTCCAACTACCTTTCTGCATCAAGCATACCACAAGAGTAAATAATGTGATCCCCCAAGAAAAACTGCAGTGTACCTCTTAATTCATTGAAAATGGATGGCTGGTGATGTTTTCTTAATTATATCTTGATTTCATCCCAACAACTTTCATTATGTCTCTAAAAATGATCATTTGCTTACCTAACTGTAATAATAACACCATTGCCACACTTCACAGAATTATCAGTAATTCCCTAGGTTTATTTACTATCCACTCCATATAACTATATTTCTGATTGACTAAAAAACATACTTACAATTGTTTTATTCAAACTTGTGTCTGAACCACACTTAGTTGTTCTACCTCTGTTATCTATAGTAGTTTCTCCTGCTTACTTTTGTTTCCTGCCACTGACTTACTAAAAACTAAGTATTTTGTCTTACAGAATGTTGTACATTGTATATTTGGCTTTTTGCTTCCTTATGGTGTCATTTATCTTGTTCCTCAACTCTTTCTGCTTCTTAATGCTAAGTGAAAGTTTAAGTAAATTACTAGCTAAAGACTTGGTTAGATTCAGTTCAACTTTATTGCCATTCTAAGAATGTGGCATAGGTGATAACATCAAGTAATGCTTCTAGTATGATGAATTTGTGAAAAGGGGCCTTTCTTCTCTGGAGCCACACTTGGTAATATTTCAGTCAATGTTTCTAAAAACTAGCTTCCTGTTTTTCCTCTTCTAAAAAACCACATTCCAAAATGCGTATACCTTGAGATCATAATGATAAGTGAAATAAATCAGACACAGAAGTTTAACTATCACAAACTCAAAGTATAAATAAAGAGCAAAATAAAAGGTAGATGACTGGAGAGAGAAGTAGACTTTTGTAGATGGGAAGAGGATCCGGAGATAGTGGAGGAAGGGAGGAAGGAGAGGGGAAGGGGAAGTAAAAAAGACTAAGGTGCAATACGTATACATACCAGCTCCTCATGATGAATGAATTCATTGTGCATTGCAAACATGTGCTTTAAAAACATTTTAAATAATTTTTTAAAAAACAACCACTTTCCAAAACCAGATCGGCAGTTTGAATCCAAGATGAGTTATAGAGCTTATAAATTAGAGATGGTTAAGTCCTGGCAA
Organism: Dinomys branickii; assembly: GCA_004027595.1. NCBI lineage: Eukaryota > Metazoa > Chordata > Mammalia > Rodentia > Dinomyidae > Dinomys > Dinomys branickii. The sequence goes on from PVLD010002143.1 coordinate 16,485, forward strand.
GCCCACAGCAGTGCCTCTCCCTGGACTCTCTCCACTTACAGTTTTCTGAAAGATAGCATTGTCCAAAAGAGTTTTCTGTGCTGACAGAATTGTTCTGTATCTGTGCTCTGCAATATGGTAGCCACCAGCCCTAGGTGGCTAGTGACCTTTGCCATCTGGCTATGTGACTGAGGAATTGAATTTTGAACTGAAGTAGCCATACGTGGTTAGTAGCCACTGTATTGGATAGTGCAGCTATAAAGTCATTTTAAAATGCCCACAGACCTTTTTCTACTCCTTTGGGAACTAGCTGTTTCTGTTTAAAAAAGGGATTTTTTTTAAAGTCATATTTAATCTGTTTGGTTAGTGACATTGAGTTTTGCAAAGCTGCTACTGAATTTGATGAGCAGTTGGGGGATTAGTTACACTGAATCTACCTGGGCCTGACTCAAGTGGGTGATGGAACAAAGTCCCTGATCCCAGGACCAGGTGTCAGCAGAGGGTGAGTGCAGGGAGATAAACAATGTCCCCATATGCCCATAACAAAACAGCAGATACCCACTTGCCAGCAGGATATGTAGGGGCAGGCGTATTATCAATCAGTAGGCCCCTGAGAGTTGAACTGTGACAGGAAGGAGTCTCAGGTGCCAGTGTTTCTTTTTTCAAGCCATGTGTCTACAGGAAAAGAAATGTGAGCACAGATGTATTCAAAGTGACAAAATCTTGACACCTTCACTTTTCGAAGATTTGTATTAGATGAAGGAGTAAGTGCAGAGATAATGACGGTATGGCCCCTACTCCGAAGGAGCTTGCAGTCTAGTCATAGGTTGTTGCCTGTTGAGTGCTGATTATGTACTGAGCATCTCCCATAATTCTTGTGATTCTTGCAGAACCTATTAACAAGCAAGGCATTAGCCCTATTTTAGAGAGGAGGAAATCAAGGCACAGGAGGCGAAGTAAATTCCTAGTTCAAAGTAGCATAGCTATCTAAAGATGGAGCCCAGGTACAAACTCAAACCCGTGCCAGCACTGTCTTTCCCCAGGATGATGGTGTTCAGACCTGTATTTAGGCCCCGCCTTCTCACCAGGTCACTCCTGTGTAATGCCCTGCACCTGGCTCTTTTCCCTCCTTCCTTTGGAACCCCCTACCCCAGGCCTCATCTCATTTTAGGGCCTTGGCCCTGGCAGGGCCTCGTTCAAGAACACATTTCATCCAGATATGTTGATGGCTCACTATTTTTACCTCCTGCAAGTTTCTAAATACTTGTCACCTTTTCAATGAGGCCTACACTGAGCATGCATTTTCCACCTCCTTACCCCACTCTATTTTGACCTGTATCTCTTATCACCTAATTATTTCATACTTTACCCTTTTGTTAATTGGCTGCCACTACTCCCCTATATATACACATACTATACATATACATGTACATGTACATATACCTATACACATTCACATACACACTCTCAAAAGTAAGTTCTGTGAGGACGGGATCTTTCACTCTGTCCTGTTTCATTCACTCTCGTTTCCCAAAGCCCTGGAACAGCACCTGATACTAGACAGTGCCTGTCCAGTAGATGTTGTTGACTGAAGATGACTGATCCTCAAGTGCCCGACTTGAAAGCCACTGAACACTAAGTCATATCTGCTCATATTTATATGTAAACACATACCTACTTGATCATACCTGTTCAGTTGTCTGGGTTACTTTAACATGCATGACTCTTTATAATCAGGTAGGAAAACTAGAATAGGTCAGGCAGGTATATGTTGAGGAGCTACTGCCTTTAGATCCAAGGTCACTCTCAGCACAATACTAAAGAAACTGTCACTTGTACCTTCTGATAGGGCCAAACGTGGTCAGAAATTGGGGACAACAAGCTTCCGTATAAGAGAATACTGACCCAGCATTGAAGGGTGGTTTTTGCTAGTGTTTTTCCCCTGCAAAAGCAGATATACTGTGCTTTTTATAGCAGTCTTGGTATGGACCAAGATATGAGCAAATGAGTGAGGAATGCAGTGCCTTAACTGGGGTATGTAGTAAATAAGAAATAATGTGATCAAGTGACACATTTTGCTACTACTGTGCTATTTAAAATACTTAACAGAAATTGTATTTCTCTTTCTACAAAAAAAATGTAGGTTATTCTTGGTGAGAATTTGACTTCAAATTGTCCAGAGGTTATCTATGAAATTAAAGAAGAAACACCTGTTTTCTACAAACTTGTTCCTGACCCTAGGAAGAATAACTACATCTATCTAACAGCTGGGAAAGAGGTAGGTAGAAATACTAGTTATTGCTTCTGATTTATGAATAAAAATTATGTAATTGATGTCATTATCTAGTGACAAAGCTTTTACTTTGAACTACTGAGTTTTAACTCTGCTGCAGACTTCAGGAAGACCCATAGTGGTTCACAGGCATGGAATTAAAGACCTTAGTGTCTGTCAGTAAGTAGGCAAGAAATATTACCTATTTAGACAATTTTATTATTGGCTATATTTCCAGTGCTGAGTTTTCCAGAGGAGGAGGGTGTGCTTGCAAATGGGTGCATAATCAGTAAGGTAACTGAATTTGCACATTTACTGTGTGGGCGCTGAATGGCTAGATGCATTTATGAATATACCCAGTGGGACTGGCTTTGGAATTGGGGTTAATATCAGGCCACGGTCTCATACACATTCATGACCAAGGAATGTATGGCGCTCCTTCTCTTGATTTATCTGTCTGTTTTAATGTGGTCATTTGTTTGTTTGCTCTTTTTTGTCTATGGAAATAACAATAATACCTGTTAAATTTTTCTTCATCTTTACAAAGTGCTTTCAGCCAGGGAAGGAGAAAGGACACTAATTTTTATTGAGTCTCTACTGACTGTGCTACTTGTTCTTTGGTCTGTCTCAAGATGCGTAGCACTGTGTATACATACACACACAAAACATACTAAAGAAAGCCAGTGAAATGTGTTAATAATTTAATGAGATAAAGTTACCCTTGTTTTATATGTGGAGAACCTAAGACTCGGAGAGATGGTAAATACTTAGCTGACACATATGCATATAATGTGTGCATTAGTTTTCATGAGAACTGGGACCCAGACCCTGCCCAGGTCCTTAAAACCCACAGTAAATGAGATCAGATCCCAGATTTATGAAAATTAAACAGGACAGTTTGGCTCAGTGCCTTTGACTTATGACCATTTCATCACATAAAAGTGCAAGGAAGATAATTGAGACTTAGAAAATCATACAGTGGCTGTAACAGATGCTCTCAGCCCACCCCCACCCCATTTCTCATTTTGTCCTTTGCGTCATTCTAAGAACAGCAGTGGCAACAAAACTGGCCACCTGCTCACTGGGCCACAGGGCAGGTGTGCCAGCCTGTGTGGTTTCCGGTGCTCTGAGAAAGGCTGGATGGCTCTTTGCATGTTGAAAAGTCAATTAGGCCCAACAGACCACACTGAGATGACCACATCTGAATCTCCCACAGTTTTGTACATCGTTTCTTCACCAGGGTCTTCTGTGCTGGCTTGTTTCACCATCCAATCATTTTTTATTAGGTTTCTTCCTGAGGGAACTCATTTTTGAAAGATTTTGTCTATTCAACAAACTATGTATATTAAGTAAACCATTCCCATTCCCAGGCTTTCTTTATCCAGGACATCTCAGAACTGCCAGCCAGAGTACTGATTGTGCTGCCCCGCATAGCTGATAAAATTCCAACCCCCAAAGCAAAGACACTGGAAGTCTGGCTTAATCTGATTGTGTTTTTCCATTTAGCTGTTTTAGATATTGCAGAATAGCTCATAAATGCCCATTACTACCATCGTGCACATTGACAGAACCCCAAATCCCAGGACCCTAGGCTGGAAACCACTGTGAAAGCCACCAGTGATTGATAGATCCTCAATTTCTGGAAGGTAAAGAGTGCTAGCTGGTAGTCACTCAAAGCCTGAAGCCCTGGGTAGGGTTTTCAATGGGGCATCAAAATTGTTCATCCCCATGTACGTTATTTGGGCATACTGCTAGAGAGCCTATCAGTTGGCTCTTGTTGAACAAATATAACCCCTAGAGAGGCAAAACTCAAGGAGGGTACCTCTTCTGTACTCTTGGGAAATCATAACAGCCAAACTAAAAAGCCATAGGAAATTCATGAAATAGTCTAACATGTGCCCATGAAACATAATCACATGAGGTATATGCATCGATGGGGAATAGTCAGTGTAGTGTGTTCCCAAACTAGAGAGCCGATCCACTGTAGTACTTGTGTCTTCTCTTCGGCATAGACTTGCATTTGTGTTTTCAGTGCATGGAGTGGTTGTTCTCAAAGAATGTTCTGGGGACTCATCCCACTAAGTGCTGTGAGCAGAACTGTTCCTAGGATCAGTCGTTACTGTGCTGCTTGCTCTGGAGGGCTCAGTATATTCCAAAGATCTCCCCAGCTTATGCTAAGGAGACCTATTTAACGTTTGCAGTCTCAGGGTTCACATTCGTTAGGCTACAAAACCCTTTCCTCATATAATAGCAATAGCCAATATTTATGACACCCGTTATTTAGTATGTGTCAGACAGTGTTCGTAATAACTTCATGAAGTTGGTTGTACCATCACCATTTTACAGATGAGGAAACAAGGTTAGAGAGATTATGTGACGCTTATTAAAATCCCTCAGAATTAGAAGGATGTTTTGTGAGCTACAAGGAAATAAATATCCACATTCTAGTTAATTCTGGCTCAGACTCGTGGTCTGCTGGCTGCATCTGTCAGAGGCATCACGGGCTGAGGAATGGAAGGGCACAGTTATCCTCTGTGAAGTCACCTTAGAAGCGAAGCCTCCTCCTCAGGATCTTCCATTTTTCCCACAAAGCCCTTGTAGAACTCTCTGTTTCTCTCGCCTTCTTAAGGAGTTGCTTGTACCCTTGAGCACGTACAGCCTGCCAGGGTAATGGGTTCCATGAGTTTCCTCACTACTTGCCCTGTGGTTTTCCTTCAGAAAAGGTAACATGCAGAAACTCAGGTTCTCCTTGGCTCCCACTGTCCTAGCTGTGCCCGGCTTGGCCACTCTGGGCTGCTGCTGCTTTACCACCGGAGGGGCAAAGGAGGGCTGGGGAGCTGATTAGAACACTTTCCCTGCTTTTATTTTCCCCTCCAGTGGAAGCAAACAAAGCAGAAGCTGGGGTAGTGGTGCTTCCCTGACGGGGCCGAGAGAGGCCGATCCTGACCTCTCCATTTCCACATCCACTGCCAATTCTTGCAGACCCCCTCCTGGGCAAAAACATTTGTTATTCCCAAATGCTCACTTCCACAGCGCCACTGACCATCCCCATGTGCAAACCAGGTGACCCGATTCCATGATCCCTGTGGAAATCATTATTCACAGAGCAGAAAACCATCTGCAGGTCAGGCTCACTGCAGAGCTCTTAACAATGCAGATTCCTAAGTCTCGCCCCAGACTTGGTAAGCATCTCAGCTGAAGGGGAGTCTGGGAATACAGTCATCCCTCAGCATCCCTGTGTATTGCTTCTGGGAACCCCCAGGTACCCAGATCCATGGACACTGAAGCCCTTCGTAAGTTGTCATATAAACTATGTACACCCTCCCATATACTTTAAATCTTTAGATTACAGGTAATATCTAGTACCATGTCCATGCTATGTAAATAGTAGTCGTGCTGTATTGTTTGGGGAATTAGGAGAAGGAAAAGTGCATTGAACATATACAGATAGGACTTTTTTCAAATACTTTCGATCCACTTGACTTGCCGGGTGCAGAGTCTGTGCAGTGGACGGGCAGGCTTTCAAAACTCCCCGGGCTATTGTCACACAACCACTTCCTGTCCTAGAACCGGAGACCTGCCGCCTGGTGCCATTGTGGAGACATTCAGAGTTCAAGTTGATAAATATACTCCTCGCGGCCCTTCATCAGATAAGGGGGTGTCATTTTCTCCGCTGTTGCTTATAACGCCATCTGAAGCACTGTCGTCTTTATTTTTAGGTGAGGAGAATTCTTGTTGCGAACTGCAGTAAACATAAATCCTGTCTGGAGTGCTTAACGGCGTCAGACCCTCACTGTGGTTGGTGCCACTTGCAACACAGGTATCTCCTGAATTCCTTCTCACCAACTCGCATTTTTGAGAAAGTGTCACACGGCGGAACACTTGTTGCCCCTCTTTTCAAGATCCACCCTGGTGACATGGGGGGGAGGGAGGAGGGGTGATCTCCGCCAGGGCTGCAGTGTTGGGATGTAGCTCTCAGTCGTTCCCTGAGGTGTTTCCAGCAGGGTCAGTGTTACCAAGTCACTTGACCTAGGCCACTCAGCGCCACCCCATCTGGGGGCCGGAGGGGAGCGGGCCGCGACATCACAGGGGAAAGGGCAGAGCAGGCAGATTTGCTTTCACTTTCTACAGAGTTCCCCAGGACTCAAGAGAAAGGCAAAAGGGTCTCCCTCGGAGAAGATAAAAGAATAGGAGTGTTTGAAAATTTTCAAATGAATCCTCATCATGTCGTGTATTCTACTCGCTCGGTGGAAGCCTTATTATTGATGGCGCTGTCTCCTCGTGCGCCGTTCGGCTGTGGACCTGATCTACAATTGCGGTCTCTGGGCAGAATCTGCCCAGCCTGGTCTTGAATTACAATGTACACGACCCATCTAGGCTCAGGGGCGACTTGTAGCGGCTTCCTCACCATGGCAGTTCTTAGCGTCGCTGGGACCAGGCTGCTTGGATTCGCTGTTGCCATGGCAACCCAGTACTCGGGTTCTTGCTATAGAAGCAAGGAGAAGAGAGCCTTAGCTGCAGCTCAGGCAGGAGAGGGAGGGAAAAAATAATAAACCACATTACAGTGTCTGTCAGTTCGGTGCTTTCAGTTTGTAAAGGTGAAAAAGGATAAGAAAGAGGAAAGCAAGCAGAGAGATGCTGCAGGCTGCCCGAGGGGGCGGTAGGGCAAAGCAGGCCGGGATAGGGAGCGAGCTGGGCCGCGTGCAGCAGGAGGGCAGGGGCAATGAAGGGAGAGGGGTGCACATAATAGAAGAAGGCGGTTTGGGAAACAAGCTAGAAATACGGGGAAGGCATCCATTAAGAGAACACGGAGGAAGTCACGAGCCAAGCTTCTGCAAGACAAGAAATGACCCTTGCCTTTTGCTGCACTGGGCCATTACTGAAAACAGCCTTTACTGTGCTGTTTCTGCGCTGGCAGACAAAAGAATCAAGCCCGGGAAAATTCTCATGAATAATTGTAATTGGGTAGGAATCTTTTCTTCTCGTCGCTTGCCCAAGACTGGAGTTTTAGAAATTGACTGATAATAGCCAGTATCTTATCGCTGCACTCCCGCCAAGCAGTCTTGCCATAATCTTTGAGATGTGTGTTGCTTCTCTGTCTGTATCTGTCCAGCGCATGTAGGAGTTAATTCGTGAGGGTGGTTATGAAGGTGGTGATAAAATGACCACATACAGCTAGTGGCTACTGTTTCAGCAAGCTCAAACCTAGAGCTGATGGGAGACGTCCAATCTGGTGATGGGAATTTGGGAGTCAGTCTTATTTAGATGGCACTTACAGAAGACTTAGGCTCGGACCAGGGAGAGGGTTTGGACTGAGAAGTTTAAAAGCTGAGCACTGAGGTACCGCAATGTTTAGGGGTCAGGGAGAAGAAAGGGAAGCAGAAAAAGAAGTAAGGAGGGATCAGCAAGAAAGGGAAGAGGGAAAGGCTGAGGGGGTGGGTTTCCTGGTTTCCTGCCAGCTAAGGGAAAGGAGGAGGCAGTGACCCACTGTGCCAGCTCCTGCAGAGAGGTCAAAAGGACAGTGGATCTGCTGGACTTAGCGGGCGGTGATTGGTGATGGCAAAAGACAATGGGAAGAGAGGAGGACAACTGGCAAGGATAACTCCTTCGAGGAGCTTGATTGAGAAAAGCAGCAGAAAAAAATGGAGCAGATGCTGAGGGAGAAAGTGGAGTTCAAACGAGTCTGAGTTTTGTAAGATCCACGAAACAATCATGCATTTTTGTGCCGTTGGCAGAATTCCAGTAGAGAGGGAGCAGATGATGTTGCAAAAGGGAGGAGAGAGAGCTGTGGAATGCTATCTCTCAGCAGATGACCTAATGGGCCAGCCACATATAGGAGCCCAGACAGCTCCTCCTCGTGATAGGGGGTAGAGGGAAACCTGGGCCCAGGGCAGGTAGGTGAAGAGGCAACTGCAGTGTCTTTTCTCATTGTTTCCATCACCTTCACCAACTTTAGAACAGTGAGAGCCGGGAGGAGGCACTGGAGAGAAGAGAGGTCAGGAGAGAAATAGGAGATGGGGCAGAGAACAGAGTGGGGAAATATAGCATGGTTGCCAAGCAACTTTAGGGCCCACTTGAACTTGGTGGTCCTGCCTTCAAAGAACAGCAATTACCATGGTTTTGCTTTCTTGAGGCTACTTCAGTTCTAGTGACATAGTCACAGAGCAGAAGGGAGTTCAGGTAAGCCGGAGCTGGGGTGAACATATTGAGAGGCTAGGAACCTGAGGGTGAATGCAAGGGATGGATGCTAATGTTGATGTGGACACGTGGTATTGTGGCTTGTGCAGGATGTCCCCTCAAAGCTTCATGCGTTCATAGGCGGGGCTTTTTCAGAGGTAGCTGGGTCTAGAGTGTGTGATGCTAGAATTGATTCATGGTGTAATGCTAGGCTCAAGGGCACTGCAATTAAGGGTGTGAGTGCTACCTGCCCTGAGCAGCATGAATACAATAGAAGGGGGCAGAAAGATCCTGTTAAGGTCCCTGGTTTACTTTGCTGCCTTCTGGGTGCTATGACATGGTTCTACTCTGTGATGCCCCTCTGCCAAGCCACCCTGCTTTGGAGCCAGCTGATTATGAATAGAAATCTTTACACACTGTGAGCTAAGTAAAACTTTCCTCCTTTCACTTTGGGTGTTGGGTATCTTGTCTCAGCAAAGAAAGAAAAGTAACAAAGACGCCCAGGCACTTAGGGAGGGAAGCAGGTGAGTGGGGGAGGGGGATTACAAGCTGTGTTTGGAGAACTGGAAAGGCTTGGGTGACAGTTGAAGTCATGGAGCAGTGGGGTTATTGGTGCTGATAAAATCTAGAGGGTAATTGTGTCTCTGAAGTATCGGGGAGACACGATCACTGGCAGAGAGGGGTCAAGGAACTGAGGTGGAGGCCAGAATATTCAGTGGACCACTCCTGTGCATGGAAATTGCGATCACCCAGAAGGAGAATGAGTGTTGGAAGGAGTGAGGAGCTAAATAGTCAAGAAATGAAGGGAGGTGGCCAGGGTCAGGCCTGGTCTGTAGGAGATCACAGCGTGAAGAGGTGGTACCAGTGGATGGCACAAGCTCTAAAGCTGGAGTGTGGCTAGGAAGAGAAGATCCGCCAGGAGAAGCAGTAGACACTCCAGTGGGACACCTATGATGAGGGCGGGAGAAAGAGCCAGCCCTCCAGAAGGGCTGGAGAAGCCATGGCCTCAGGGGAGAGCTACTTCTGGTAAGATCCAGGGGAGAACCTGAGGACAACTGGTTGTTCCTGGTCGCTGGCTGAGAATTTTAGCCTCTGCAAAAGCCTGCTTCTCGCTTCCCCTGTGTCAGCGTTTGCTCCCTTACCCCTACCCTAATCCCTTCCAAGAAGAGCAATAATTTAAAAACCAGAACAGTTCATGTCTCTCCACAGCCTCATGACCGCTGCCACTTTCCATCTTCATGGAACTAAGAGTCTTTCCAACTCCTCAGGCAAGACTTTGTGTGATCTTGTCCTTCTCTACTTCCCTGACCCCTCCTGCAACTGCCTCATTTGGTCAGTCTGTCCTAGCCACAGTGACTTTCTTTCCCACTTGAGAATATGCAAAATGTGTTCCTGCCTCAAGGTTTCTGCCCCTTCTGTTTCCTCATTCCAGAATATTCTTCCCTTAGATCTTCTCACAGCTGGCTCTTCTTCAGCCATCTGGTCCTAGAACACACATTTATCTCCACCTGACCAACCAGTCTTAATTAACCTCAATACGCTACTGTTTTCTTCGTGGCCTATCACTCTGACCTTATTTATTTCTCTTCCTTTCCCTTTATTTTCAGATACAAACTGCGCAAAAAGCACATGCTAAATGAACGAGACAGACTGAGTGGTGGGTAGACTGTACCCATAGCTGGTTGAAACTTAAAGTGAGAAAGCACTGGAGCCAAGGGGTAATGGCCCTTCTCTGCCGTGTCAGATGACATGATTTCAGACTGGTTTGTTTCTGGCCCAAGATAAAATGCAACTTAGCTTCAGATCTGTGACTCATGTGAAGCTCCCAGTACCATTCAAAATCAGGAATCCTAAAGGGGGATGTTTTCTTATAACTGCAGGGCGACCCACTGTGTTTATTTTAAATGTCACAGATTTATTTAGAAAAAATAATTTATTTTCTCCGTCGAGAAGGTTGAACCTCCTTGTATACGTGTCCAGAAAGTGGATTTGGGGAGAGGGGGCAAGAAAACTATCTTAACTTTCTTTTGATTGGGTGTTCAGAATAGGCATTCAGTACAAGCAGATAAAAAGCAATTAGATAAACAATGAGCTCTAAAAAGTCTAGTATTTTATTGTGGGAACCTCAAATCCAACCTGCGCTGAATTTCTGTGTGTGGGTGGAAAGCGAATTTTTGCAGGCTGAATATCTTGGGTTTGGAAGCAGCTTCTCAGTTTCTCCCATATTGCAAAGCACAGCACATGTGTTCAGTTACGGATTCCCACAAAGCTGGCAATCCCAGACCAATGAGCGGGTGAGGTTCCAGGAGTTCATTTGCAAGTTTGTTTGGCACGTGGAGCGCATTTTCCCATAGAAACAATGTCATAAATTAAAGATTGATTCCCAAGCCAGCCCACAAAATTCAGCTTATTTAATTTCAACAAATATTTGTTGAATACTTACCAAGAGTCCCATGTGGGAACTGAGATAGCTTAGGTGCTGTTGAGAGAAATCAGATGGCATTCTTGACTTTAAGGAATTCACATGCTAACTAGGGAAATGGGCCTGTCAATGGCCAGCATTCATTCATGTATTCATTCATCTAATCACAGTTGTTTATCAGGCACCTGAGGTGTTCCAAGCCCTGTGCTCAGTCAGGGCTGGAGATAAAGTCCTTTCTTATCTACATGGAGTTTGCCATCTAGTGAAAGATGCAGATGTAAGTGTAACAGTCCAATTTTTGCTTCAATCGTACTGCAAAACAAGCACATTTTTATTTGCTTTTCATGCTCATAGGTCCATCTTTCAATGGTAGGGCTCTGTGTCAAGCTGCAAGTAGAGTTCAGGTCTCCTTCACATGCTGCCATGCTGTACAGATTCTTTCTTGTTGAGACAAGTAGCGAAACACAAGACACCAAGCTAAGCTGTGCAACACATGCAAAGCCTCTGCTCACAGCACATTGGCTGATACCCCACAGCTGAGGCCACATAGCCAAGCCCAGCATCAGTGGAATGGGACCATATACCGGGCCTACTTTAGGAGGAGCGCTGTGGAGTGACATGACAAAGGGCAATATGGCTCTGTAATACAGGCAAGGGAGACAGGGAAAACAACAGTCCAACAAGCAAAGGCGGGGAGTGAACTAGAGGGTAGTAAGGGTGAGCATAGTGGAAGTGTGGATTTCATGGGGCACATAAAGAACGTTTAACCTAAATGGAAAAAGTTAGGGAGGACCCCCTTAAAGAAGAGACGTCTAAGCTGTACCTCTAGGCAGATCACAGCTAGACCTGAAGGAGGCTGGCGAAGCTGGCCAAGAGGACAGGATAGAAAAGGCCAGGAACTATGGGAGAGCCCGGCCCAATTCTCAGAATGGACAAGCACACAAGATACAAGGGAGTGTTGGGAGACGAGGGGCAGGGTAAACAGGGTAGATGAGAGAGGGTCTTGTAAGCCATGTTATAAGAACTTGGGCTTTGTTGGAAAGACCTGAAGAAGCCACTGCAGGGCTTGTGTTAGAAGGAGTGAGCAGATAAGCTGTGTTTCAGAACAAGCACCCTGGGTCGAGGTGGGGGGTTGAGGAGATGCCACTGGACACTGGTAGATCAGTTTGCAGGTGGTTGTAGGCCAGTGAGACACTAGGGCCTGAATCAGAGTAGTGGTGGGAGGAAATGAGTAGATTTGGGAGCTACTTGGAAGATAGCACCAACAGGACCTGGTGATTAATTGGATTCCCCTTTGAGTCTGACACACTAAAAATAGGCCATAAGATGAAAAATAAAATACCAAGGTGGCTACTGTTTTTCTGCAAGATGTATCCTTCTTCCTTGATCTAAAACTTCACAAAGGAAATAAATGCTAGCCAAATACATACTGCATGCCCAGGGCATTGGATTTGGCATTTAGGTTAAAGGGCAAAGAATGGGCACCCATGTCGGATAGGGTAGGGGGTCCTGAGAGCTGCCAGAGCTGAGTCTCAGAGCTGGCAGTGGGTGAGGTTGTCTATCTCTTAGCAGCAATGCAGGGACATTGGTATTGAGATTGCAGGGGAAGGAGTCACAGGGACCTGGCTTGGCTGACCAAGCCAAATAGACTGGGGCAAGCAGGAGGTAGGAGAAATAGCTTGTTATAGAAGTACATACCCAGGGCACTGACTTCTACCCTGGCAGCAGAGTAAAGATTCTGAAGTCAGCATGGTTGGATGGGATCCAGGCTTCTACGTGACCTGAAAATTCTTCTCTTCTCTGTGCCCCATCTCCTGTTCTCTAAAGCAGGATTAATGGTAGTGCCCACCCTAGTGTGTTGGCAAGAAGCTTAAGTCAGATAAAGAGTGTGAATTCCGAGGCTCAGGGCTAAGGTAGGGTTAGCAATGGTGGGAGCCAAGGAGAGAGTCATTAGTTGTCTCTGAGGTTAGGAAAGGCTTTCGGAAGAGGTATCCTTAACGTTGAGCTTAACAGCCTGAGACTTTCTCCAAAGGAAGAGTGGCAGAGGCATTTCACGGAGAAGAAGCCAGCACAGTGAGAGATCTGTTTAGGGAGTGGCACACTGGATTCTGTTGTTAGGACAGTGGCTCTCGAAGGAAGGAAGGAAGGGTGAGGGTGTTAGGTGGGACCAGGATGTAAAGGGCTCTGTTTAGACTTCACTAGCTTATGCTGGCAACTCACAAAGCCAGTAAATAAAGGGCCCCATCTTTAAGAGATTGTGCTTTTGAAAGATTATCCACATGGCAACTGCAATAACTTGACAACAGTTGTACTCATCCCCACCGGTTCTCTCACAGGGCCACTTTTGCCTGGGACACTTTGTAAAGAGTGAGGTGAGCTCTTCCCAAGTCGTCTACTTGGTTGCCATTCTTCCAAATGCCACACCCTTCTCCACCTTCCCCAACACCAGCGTGGAACTCCACTTGCTTTGGTCTCAACCCCATGGCGAACTCAGGGCTGGCTCCTCCTTAGAAGGTGGGCCCGGCCGCATTTGCCTGTGTTGTCTGTCCCACCCTATCATGTTCTAGCCCACGGGGATGTGTGCTTTGTGTGAAGACAGAGCCCCAGGCATGCTAGTTATGAGGAGTCTGGAGGCTTCTCTCAATCAATTGCATAAATTTAATATTTTCCCCTTAGTCTTCTACATGCTTCTTCTGTGGTGACAGCTGGAAGGCCTTCGAGCAGCTCCCGTAGCTGTTTCGAGGTCTCTGGCTGTGGTGATTGGGTGTTTTAGTTTCCTGAGACAGCCCTAACAAATTGCCACAAAGCTGGTGGCTTGAAACGACACAGATTTCTCTCTCATGGTGCTGGAGGCCAGAAGTCAGCATAGTCTTCCCTCGGATGCCTCTAGGGAATGACCTGTCCTCACTTGTCCCAGCTTCTGGTGGATCCTGCTGTTTCTTGGCTGTGGTAGAATCACTCCATCTCTGTCTCAGTCTCACATGACCTCCTTTCCTGTGTGTATCCAGATCTCTCTCTCTCCCCTTTCTCCTAGAAAGACACCAATCACTGAAGACTCTTAAGTCTAGGATGATTTCAACTTGAGATCCAGAACCAATTGCACTTGCAAAGACTCCATCTCCAATTGAGATGACATTCAGAGACTGGGGGCGGGGTTAGTTGGGGGAACCCTATTCAACCCCTACGTGGAGGGGGACAGATAGTGTAAAACTTGAAAAGGAAGTAGTAGTGATCAGAGTTATGAAAAGAAAATAGAGCCAAGAGAGGGGTGGGAATGCTGTTACAGGCAGGGGAGGTCACAATCTAAAACAGGGGCAGAGGGGTATCCTGGAGGGCCTCACTGGGCAGGCGACATGACAGCCACTTCGGAGATGTCCTCCTTCAAAAGTTATGGCAATATTTAGCAGAGTGGCTAGAAAGACCATCTGGACAGATGATTGTTCTAAGTCTGCCATTGTTGTTCCTCCTTCCTGTTCACATCCTTCCTGGGATGTGTCCTTGAGCAGATCCCAGGCTTGGAGTCTGTACGGTGACACTTCTTTATGGTCCAGTGCTGCTCTAATGACAGCGATAATGGTAACAATGGGATCTTGGGGCAGCCCCTCCTTCTTGTGTGAGGACCCCAGTGCGCTGACTAATTGTGTACAAGCAAGTAGGACAACTGTCTGTGGGGTGGAAGCAGCAGGGAGCAAAGAGGAGGATGTTGTTCCAGCCTTGGGGCACCACAGAATTACCCTGGCGTGGCTGAACCCTGGATCCAGGTTACCAAGAATACTGAAAGAGGATGGGGGTGGGGTCTTCTAACACTGGGAGGGGGATTGGGGTCAGCCTGGGTCCCCCAGTGTCTTCGTCAGCTATTAGAGGAGCTGGGGCTTAATCCTACTTACCGCAAAGCAGAAAGGGAAGGGGAAATAAAGTGTTAAGGGTCACAGCTCCACCTTGGCATTGCAGACAGTTGGCAGTGGTTGGTATGGGGAGATTCTTACTTTGCTCAGAAGCCAGTTTGTTTGGTTTCTTGTTTGATTTTTGGTAGAGCTGGCAACTGGCACCCTCATACCTCAGCCTCCAAACTGCAGTACTTATCTGCACCGTCTCTTTAATTGGTGCTCTCTGACTTCTACCAAGCCCCATTAAGAACACTCCTTTTAGTAAATATATGTGTTTAATGGAATAGATTTTTTTTGCAGTGACCTTATTTCAGGCAGCATGGACTCTCATAAGTATGTATTGATTGGCTCTTAAAAATTCCTCAAATGTTTTCGGTTGTCCTATGACCTAATATTTAACCTGTTCCCAGAAAATGCTGCATTTGTACATGGTGTTCAGATCTGCATCCTGAGAAGCCTGCCTGTCGGCCTTGGTTTTTGATTTTGTAACATTTTCTAATGTTGGGCTGATTTTATTCTGCTGTATGGAGCTTGCACCACTTCTCATAGGCTAAGGATGGGGTTTGATAGTTCTCTTGGGATGTGATATCATTGCCACCTGCTTATTGGTGTGGAAACCGACTCCCACAGCAGTGAAGGAATGTGTTCCCAGTCACACAGGGACTGTGAGTGAGAGATGTTTGGAACCCAGGCTTTCCTGACCCAAACAGCATGGTTTTCCCATTTTTATATCCATGCTGTCTGGTTTTTCTAAATGCCTCCTCTAAACTCTTGTTTCATGGTCCACATTTGGACATAAAAACACTAAGTTTTAGTACATTCACCACCCTCTGAAGAACCACATGGGGCAAAGGCCACAAATCCCTTTTGTGTGAATGTATCAGTCTGAGAATGTGTTTTATATGTGCTAAATAGCTCCAAGTTTCAAGACAAAGGCTGGTTTTCCACCACTAGTTCACAGGCCAACCCAGTGAACAAAAATCAATGAAGCAAATTATGCTGGTATCATGGAGACATGGACAAGAATTTAGACACTTTAAAACTGAATTCTTAACCCACTTGAGCTAACCTTTGTTGAATACCGGCCATGGGCCAGTTCTGTACTAGGCTCTGGTGGGAGGCAGAGATGGATGAGGCTTTGTCTTAGAGAAGCGTGGAGGTTTGTTTGGGAAGCAGTCCCCAAACAAGTGCTTTAATACCTGTTCTTCAAGGCATGAAGAGATCTCAAAGAGCATATTAGTCTTGGAAGGAAGGAGAGTTATGGTTAAGAATCTTCCAAGAAACCTTGAACTATTCCTGCCCTTGTATATAGGAAAGGTACAACGGCCATTGGGCCAGAATGTGTACACTTACAGCTGCAGGCATCTGGTCAACCTTATTGCCTGAGTCCCTTTCTTCTCACTACTAGTTTGTATTTGTTTGACTTATGTCACCCTCTTTTTTCTTAAGTTCTCTGTTTCACTACCCCATATTATAATAACAACTGCTGATCCTGAAGCATTCTTATAATAACTCCATGGGAACCATATTATTTGCATTTCTGCAGGTGGAGATCTTGAGATACAGAAAGGACACATGTCTTGGTCAAGATCACCATTTTGTCACTGGGAGAACTCTGCCCTGCTGCCTTCACCAAGTTCTAGCCAAGCTGGTCTATTTAATGAGTTCTGTGCAGAGGCCATGCATAAATGAGCACAGAGGCTTTGTACATGCTATTCCTGCTGCTCAGAATGCTTTTCCCACTACTCTTGTTGTGATTGCATGGTTCTCATCCTGGAACTCTGAGCTGAAATGCCTTGTTTCTTGACCAAGCTGTCTAAAGTAGGTTCCTTCATACTAGAGCTTTGGTTTCTGCAGGATTCCTTCAATTTGAAATTATTGTAAATGGTTGTCATCTTACTGTTTTTTTGTCTGTATGCTACACTTAATGGGCTCAATCACTGATATGTCTTCAGTGTCTACTATAGTGTTTGGCATCAGATGAGTGCTTAGTAAATACATGTAGAAAGAGTGCCAGATGAGGTGCCTTTCCCTGGGGTCAGGGTGGCAGCCTGGCCAGAGAAGCAGGCAACCCTTCACTAATACAGCACAGTGTGTCTACTTAGGAGCCTGTGTGCGATGTGCTAGGGACCCAGGGAAAGGAGCTTGGAGATTGGGAAGACATCACCAGCAAGGTGATGCTGAACTAGCCCTTGAGTTCACCTTGATTTCACCCAGATGTTGCAGGCCATAGTGGGCAGGGGGAACATCACTGTGCTTGGAAAGGCCCAACACGTGTGCACTGCAGGTGTTTACCAGATGCCAGGTGCTGTTTGCTAGATATCAGAGATTCATGTTTTTAGGAACTCGCAGTCTAAGTAAAAAGACAGACTCATCAACCTGCTGTTACCCAGGGATGAGTCTGGAGAGGAAGGCAGGACTGGAGATGAGTGTAGAAACATCTTCTGCAGGCAAAGAGTCGTGAAAATCACATAGGCAAGGTTTTGTTGTGGGCAAAATGGCATCATTGGAGATTCTTAAGCACGGGATCCTGTGATGAGCTGTGTGCTGGATGTCTGTGTGGGTGTGGATCAGAGGCCCTGGGGGTGGGGGGCTGCAGGCCAAGTGACTGGTATGGGTGGTGATAGTGTACAGAGGATAACTTAGAGCAGTGGTGGCAAACCTTTTAGAGACCGAGTGCCTAAACTGCAACCCTAAACCCATTTATTCACTTCCTGGCACTGCTGCTCCTGTCCAAGCATGTGCATGGCCCGTGTGTATGATGTTAACTAAAGCTCGGCTGCTGGGGCAAGTTGACTCCTGTGTAGACAGAGAGGGCTACGTGTGCCTGCTGTGACCCATGTGCCATGGGTTCGCCACCACTGGCTTAGAAGATGCTTAACAGTTGAGTATGAGGGTTACCCAAATTACCCCAGTCGGTTTTGTAACATGATCTGCCACATGGACTATTATTGCTCATTAGACAAGACTGGGCAGTATTTCCTGTTTATGAGTACAGTTTCTAGCCCCTTTGGACAGCCCTTGGTCAAAAAGGTCAAAGATGATGCACCATTTATTCTTGTGTTAGAACGTTCCAGTGGACAGTGATGTACTCAAGGCTCCAAGAAGATTTATAGCAGCAAAACTTGTTCGATTTTATATAACTTACATTTTCCAAACTTGTTGGCCATGGAACCCTACCTTACCATTAACACCCTAATAGTCCAAGGGACATACTTTCAAGAAGGCTGAGAAATGAATGGGATAGAACTTATATTTTCCTACATGACTGTGGCTTGGAGGGAGTATCCCTGGGGAGTATCATCTTGGTGCTTATGATGGTATTTCGCTGGTAACCTGTAGTTTGAGCAGCTTGATAAAGCAGTAAGAGTGCAGGTGTCAGCCCCAGACACCACATGAACTAAGCGCCCTGCATCTCAGTTTCTTATCTTTAGCATGGAAGTTGTAACATTAACGCCTGTTCCATGAGGTGGCTGTGAAGACGTATGAGTTTACTGTAGAAAGCCCTAAAACAGTACAGGATCCGCGGCACTAGGAAGGTGCTGTGGTTTCAATGTGTCGCCCAAAGAGTGTGTGTTAGAAACTAACCCCCCCCACACACAACACCCTCCTCATGCCAATTTTAAAAGGCCTCACTGAGGGTGTGAGCTTGAGCTCCTGCTGCCCTGCGTGCCTCTTGCCTTTCCACCTTCTGCCATGGGCAGTGTAGAAAGAAAGCCCTTGCCAGCTGCAGGCCCTTCAATCCTGAGCTTCCTAGCATGTAGGATTGTAAGACATATATTTCTTTATAAATTACCTAGCCGAAGATGGTGGCATGCTTGTAATCCTAGCACTCAGGAGGCTGAGGCAGGAAGATTATATGGAGTTCAAAGCCAGCCTAGACTACGTAATGAGGCATAATGAGGTCAAGGTGAGCCGTACTATATAGCAAGATCCTGTTGCAAAAAATATATAAATAAGTAAACAACCCAGTCTCTGGTATTGTCATAGCAGCATTAAATGAGTTAAAAAGAAAAGGGCTCAGTCAGTATTAGCGACTGTCAGAAGCAATACAGAGTAGTAGAAGAAAATGTGGTCTTTGAAGCTATGCTGCCTGGCTTTGTATCTCAGCTTCTCTGTTTACTAAGTCTGTGACTCTCAGGAAAGCAACATGCAGCCTTCTGTGCCTCTGTTTCTCCTGTCTGTATAGCAGGGACAATTATAGTAACTTCTTCATAGTTTTGTTTTGAGGAATAAATGAACCAAGTTATGTGAAAAGACGTTGCCTGACACGTGAGATGTTTTTGATTTTTAAAAACGTCTCCTAAATTGTCTCTGTTATTAGCATAATTTCATCATGTAGACTGACTTGCATCTACAGTGATGAAGATCCGATTTTTCAGCTCTCCTAGGAAGTTATTTTGGTCTTATATTTTGGCATTCCCTTTTCCCGACTGCGAGGGCCTTAAATTCACAATTTAGTTTGTCACCGTGACTTCCTATTCTCTTTCGTTTAGTGGAGTTTGGTTTCTTCAGCTCATGGACTGGCAGCTGTAATGAAAGGCCCTCGATTCTGGAGGCCACCTGGTCCCTCCTTTGGGCTCTGTGCCTTTTCTAAAGAGGCAGACATCTGTTCCAGATCCCTTAGTGAAAGACCTTGGGATGCTCTTGCAGGAAATCCATCCCTCAGCTCAGATGCCATTCCCTGTGTGAGAGAGAAGCTGGATCGTTGGCTTGTTAAAAGTTTTCTGATATTATATCGGTGTAGAATCTTTGAAACAGGTCACACTCACCCCACATTCAAGCCAATTACCTGATATTTAGTTATCAGATTCCTTCAGGGACTGTCTGTTCTTCGTGAACAATTAGATTAGAGAATGCTGATGAAATTCTAGTGGCAGGAAGTAGAAGTTACAGTTCTGAGTTCAGAGTTTCTATTTCAAGGTTGAGTAAGTGGTAAATTTTTACTGAGAGATTTTAGCCTAACAGCATCAGATTCTGAAGGTCCCCCCAGCCCAGCCTATGGGCATTTATTTCACCTGTCTGGAACCTTCAGCCCCCTTTCAGAGGTGGCTGTCCCTGTCCTTTAGATTGGCATGAAGACAATTAATAATTTAAACCATGCCCATTAAAAAAATAGAAGTGCTGTATAAATACAATACTGTAATAATAAATTTAAAAGTCGATCCAGCTGGGCACTTTTCCCAGACTACCAGCTGAGCAGAAATACAAATAAGAAGAGAAAACTGCTATATAATGCAAATGGCTACAACCTTGTTTTCTACTACTCTTATATTGCAAATATATAGTATTAAAGTTACATTATGGATAAATAGGTTTTGTGACCTAACCTGGAAACCTAATCATGACTGATGACATTAATTGTATGGGGGAAAATATATTCCATATTACAGATGGTTTGCAATTTTTTTTGAGAACAATAGGTTTATAAGTCTGGGGGAGCCTGGAATTTTAATCTGTGGTGGATGTTTTGCGTTTACTATTGACAGATGAAAATTCAAAGCCTCTTTGAATCTCCATCTCTGGGCTGGCCCCCCAAATCCTTGCTGCCTCTTCATTTTAGGGATCTGCCTCACCTCCGTTTTCTGATCAAGGGGCCACCGTACCCGTCCTGGCCTGGCCCAACCCCACCCTCCAACCACTGTGAAACCCTCAGGGAGCCAGGACAGGGATGGTGGCCCCTTGACTGAAAAACAGTGTCTATGACAGTTGGGATCAGGAGGGAGCTATGCAGCTGAGTGGCTGAGAATGTGGCTCTGAAGTCAGATGTCTGCTGCATGGCAGCTGTGTGACCTGGGTGTGTTACTGTACATCTCTGATCCTCTGTTTCATCCCTATAAAATGAGTTTGTGAGACCTATCAGTACTCACAAAGGCACCTGGCACAGAGTAAATGTTCCCTCCATGCCACTGTTTGGTGAGGTAGTTATTCAGGGATCTTATGGGCTACACTGATGTCTACATAACCAAGAAGCAAGCTCACTGTATGAAGGTACTTTCTGAATTTCAAACAGCAAACTTGGAAACAATCACTCAGAACTTTCCTGCTTATCAGTTGGGCCCTGGATAAATTTGGGACATACTTTTTTCCCAAATTGGGAATTGAGGAGGGGTGGCCCAGGTCTTGATATAGTCAAGTGACAATGTCAAAGTATTTTACTGAATTATTTGGAATAAATTAAGCTCTACAGCAAGTTTATAGCACATTAATAAGAACAGAACACCTAAAATAGTTTCATGCACTTGTTTCCACATATAGTGTTTTTCACCTAAGGAAAACTTTTTGATTTTTTTCTTTAATTTTTTGGTTTGGGTTTTTGGTTTCATTTTTGTTTTTCTTGAAGCGATCTCTTCTCTGCATTTGGGCAGATTCTATTTTTAAATTTGTAAATAGGCTTGTGTCTACTTACTGTCTTTTTCATGTGGGCATGCCGTCTAACTGGAACTAGAAAAATAAAATATTGAGGGAGATCTTCAGACTTAGATGGATCCGGCTGTGGTTAGAATGTGTCTCCCACAAAACATGTGTTGGAAACTTGATCCCCAGAGCACTGAGTTGGAGAGGGGCCTAGTGGGAGGAGCTTAGCCGCTGGGGCTCCGCCCTGTGAACATACTCGTGGTGGCTCTAGGCTGGCGCCGGATTTCTCCACCTTCTGCCTTCTCTCACTGTCTACCCTCCAGCCTGAGCTGATCTGGTAAAAGGACCCTTGCCAGGTGCAGACCCCTCAACTGTGGACTTTCCAGCCTCCAGAACCATAAGAAATGTATCTCTGTTCTTTCTAAATTACACAGTCTCAGGGATTCTGCAATCATAGCACAAAACAGACTAAGATGGATCCTAGACGGAAGAAGAGGAGGCAAAAGTAACAGCAAAAGCAAAGAAAACAAATATCCCTCCGCCATTATCTCCGGAATACATTCTTGCTGCTCTGCATCCAATTTCCCTCCTGTCTGTGATCCCAGGACATTGACATGAAGCCAGTTAAGCAATAGCCCAGCTGAGAGTGTGTCCCTCAGGACTCAGCCTCACCAAGAGGTGTGGCAGACAAGGAGATTTCCAGGTCATTTGGGCAGTGGCTGAAGTGCTTATGCACTGAATCGCATACAGAAGAATCAGAGGAATCGCATTCAAAAGGAATTATTTCAAAGTATCTGCTTTTGTTTACTAAAATGTGGGAGCTACAAGATCTGCTACCCCTTCCTTAAAGAATTTGAATGTGTGAGTAACGTGCTGTCATCATGAAGATTTTACAGTCTGCAGTATCTGAGAAGTAATAAGATACTGTTGTTGATTGACCATCTGGTTATACATTCCTGGTGTCACAGTTTGCTTTTTATTTTTTAATTTATTTTCTACTCCTGAGAAGCAAGGACTGGGAATTTAGAAATTACAAAGGCAGCCTTATTAAAAAAAAATTCAAAAAACAGTACAAAGAAGAATGTATGTTTAGGTAGTTATCATGGTTGGATTTTTGTTTTTATCCTACATAGAATAAGAAATGAAAGGTTTGTGTTTTAATTCTTCTTCAAAAATAAACCAACCTCAACTCCTAATCTGATCCTTAGATTCAAACTTTTAGCTTATGTTAAAAATAGTCTCTTCACCATAAGGGAGCATCAGACATAAATCAAAACTCTAGAAAGAAAAATCACCAGTGGAAAGGACCTATAGAGGTTTCATATTTCATGCATTCATTCAAAAATATTTATTGAAACCCAAGATTAGCATATCACGCTGAGAGACATAGGGATTTACTAAAGAAATATTAAAGATCTTCTCCCTTCCTTTGAGGAGCTTAGCGCTTTCTTGGGGAGAGATGACACAGACATATGAAACAGTTAAGTTGTAATTCAAGGCAGCATATGATTAAATAGCAAAATGTGTGGTTCTGACAAGAAATGCTATAGGAATTCAGAAAAGGGAGTGATAACTCAGTGGCACTAGTGCTTTCTGCCCACAAATTGGCAAATCATAGCACTGTTTGTATGAAATATCTTACACTTGTTTTTTTGGCAGCCTTAGGCCTTGACTCCCAGGCAGCATTAAGAGCCTACAAAAACATTTGTACTCCCGTCTCTCTAGAATTGGCTTAATTTTTTTTTTTCTTATAGGCAGAGGAAGTGCCTTATACAAACCCAGAGCGCCTGGGAGAGGCAGGGAGTTTTTAACAGTCATGATCTGTTTCAGATACAAATAAGGAACCAGCCTCGTCATTTTCTCGATGTTTGAATGCAGCAGTTCTTGTCCCTGTGTTGCAAGCTCTCCCTGACATTGAGAGGCTGTTTAATTTGAACTTAATGTCCGTGACGGGCGAGTGAGCCATCAAGGGTCAGATAAAGTTATGGCTTTGGAGAACCACTAATGAAAACCCCTTTGGTTACATGGCGGGAGAGGTGGGGGAGGGGGACACGAATGTGCTCACGGGGAGTGGGGTTCCCCCAGCGGGTGACATGCTAAGCTCATCATGTTGGGGATGAGACTTAGTGAAACTCACTGACTTCCTGTTCTATATTTGCCGTGTTAAATTAGTACAGAGCTCAAAGACAAGGCCGCGAGGCCTCAATTCTTAAGAATTAAAAAGAAAAAGAGAGAAGAGGGAGAAGAAGAAATGAAATCTTTTTGAAGTCAAATACACTATTTGGACCCATCTGCATCTCATTTCACTAGGGTCCCCCCAGGGACTTCCCATAGCTGAATGTGGTCACCGTTTGGTTGCCTTTCAATGTCAGGATTTATGCGTTCACTGCAAACATACACTAATGAAAAAATACTGTCTGGTGTTGGCTCACCACCCCTTCATTTTACACTTCTATCTTGGAGAAGTAAAGATAGCAGAGATGTTTTCTTCTGTCTCTGATACTCTTCAGCAGAACGTCCACAGAGCGTTGGGCCCTTGGAAGATAATGTGGCTCTAGTGTTCATTTTTCTTGTTGGGTTCGTAGCCCACCTGATGAGACAAGGGTTCCCCTGTTACTATGACCTAGAGTGACCGACACAGCAAGCAAGGCAGTGACCTCCCTTCTCAGCTTCCGGCACATGTTTATCAAAGTGATTCATCCTGGACACAACTGAAGACTTCTTCAGGGCATCCTCCCAGCTGGCTGACCTGGGACCGTGGCCCTGGAAATGTTTCACCCGTATCTTTTGATTACATTGGTGTCTGTCTAAATAAATGTTCTGTAGCAGATGGTTATGGAGAATCTTATCACACTCTTGGGCAGACTTTGCCCTTGAAATGTTTTCATGTAATCATGATACTGCCAAGCACAAAATAGTAGCTTTATTATTATTTTCTTGAACACAAAACAAATGGCACAATAGGTTGATATTCTGAGAGTAAATTGCAAACCTAAAATTCATACAATGTGTAAATGCTTTCCTGGAGTGTTCTTTGATAGGTATTTCTACAGGGACGCTCTTGACTTTAGAATCCATGAGAAGACGGGCTTAGGATGTGTTTGGGTGCATCATGGCTCAAGAGTCCAAGTTCAACACATTATCAGCATTTGTTCCCTGCTCCTAGACATACGGGGGCGGAGGGGGTCTGTTTTCTTGTTGCTTCTCATGATTTTAGCATCATGTTCCTGTTTTCATTCAAAATCAATAATCCACTGTATGAAGCATTTTGTACTGAAGTCGAGCTTGAGAAAGTTGTAACTAATGCATGTGCGGGGCTATCTTTTGTTCTGCCTTTTTTTTCAGGTGTACTTTTAAAGAAGATTGTGTAGAGTCAAAGCACTTTGAAAACTGGCTGGATATTTCCTCTGGTGCTAAAGAGTGTCCTAAAATTCAGATAATTCGTAGCAGCAGAGATAAGGTAAGAGGAAAGATGTTAATATGTTGGTCTCCATGACATTGCACAACTGATGGCAACCTCCTCCTGTGTGTAAAATATCCACTAGCAATGAAACAAGCTGGGGTATGGGAGTCATTTGTTTTGTTAGTGAATGGTGAGTACGTGGCAGATGCTATCCTCTCTGTAAGGTGCTGGACCAAGTCACGCCACAGACCTGCCCAGCTGAAATTAGTCATCCTGAGGAGCCAAAGATAACCCTCAATATTTGAATTTAAACAAACGTAGCAAAAATACATCTTGATTTTAAAAATAAATATAGGTTTCTGGTTACTGAGATTCCTTAAATGTAGCTGGATTCATGCTTCCTTTTCCCCAGTGTGTTTGGGTTTCTCTTAACAACAACCCTGCGAGCCTGGCTGTGGGGGGCAGGGGTTGTTGTCAGTGGGATCCATTGGCCAGCCAGGGGGGTCTGGGCACTGGATAAGAGAAAGGAAGCAATGAGCATATTGGGGTATATTCTGATGTCATACCATCTCTGCCCTCTAGGAAAATGGAATTCCTCTCTGGCAATCTCAATGCTGTAAGAAGACTTTCCCTCCCTAATTATGGCTCTTGTGTTATGAATAATTGTACAGTGTCCCCATCAGCAGCCAGTTGACCCGCCTGTTGAGCTCTCTGTGTTTTATTTGAATGCCACATTAACAAGGAAATGGGACACTTTCCCTTTTCTCTTACACTTTGCCATTTCAAATAGCACAAAGCGTACCATTTAAGATGATTTAACATTTAATAAAGGAGAGCCAGAACACTTAATGAGTGATAAATAATAAAAGAATCAAGCTTCCAAGTCATAACTGATCAGAACCCACGGGTTTAAAGTTACTTGGCTGTCGTCACTCTCTGTTGTCATGCTGGTGTTGCGGGACAGACAGATTTTCCCAAAGTCTTCATGACAACCTCTGCCAGCACTGAGTCAGAGGGAGTAGATTTGATGTCAATGAAGCCCAGGAATCCACGCAGAGCTATGGCCACATTTTTATTTCTCTTATTAATACCAAGCTGACTTTGGTATTAATGAAGAATGATAGAAAAGTGCCATGACCTTTGAATATACTCAGGACTCTGAAGAGTGGTTAAGATTATGCAGGATTCTTTTTGTTGTTGTTGTCATTTTTAAAAATGTAAGGGCAATACTTTAGCTCAGTGGTAGTGGGAGGAAGTAGCTCCTAAGTACTATTTATGTAATTTGGTTACCTATCTATGGCCTCACTAGTATATATTAATCACCATTTGTAGCTAGTCTAGAAAATGTTTACCGCCCAAACAACCACTGGGGTTTTTTCCCCACCCCAAGTCCCACAGAGGCTTCTGCTGATTCTCATAGAGTCTTCCCACTCCGCTGTGCCCTCACTAGTTCATGCTACTCTGAAAGTGAAGGAGAGAAAATGTAGTAACTTAATGAAATGCATTCTTTCAAACACACTTTGAACTGATTTTTCTTTTTGGCAGTGCTGGGGATTGAATCCAGGGCCTCACACATACTAGACAAGTCCTCTACTGCTGAGCTAAACCCCAACCATAGACAGATTCTTTTAATAGTGTTGACAAGACGAGCTTGTCATATTGTCTCAAAATATTTCATGCCTTCATGGCCATCTGTGACTTGCCTGAAAGTCTCAAGTCCCTGGCCTACAGAGATGGGGACTACCTGTCATATGCCAAGGAACATTCTAGTACATTTGTAGGTACAGAAAAACCTCCATAGAACACAGAGCTCTGTTCACCAGAAGCTTTGTTTCCATACATTAAACAACTGGAAAACTGTATGCCCCATCCTCACTATGGGATCCATATTAAAAAGGAACAGAGAGCCGGGCATGGTGGCACACACCTGTAATCCCAGCACTGGGGAGGCTGAGGCAGGAGGATCGTTGCTAGTTTGAGACCAGTCTAGGCTACAAAATGAGTCAAGGCCAGCCTAAACTGCATAGTGAGAACCTGTCTCAAATAGACAAAACAAAACAAAATAAATAAAAAGTAAGTGAGCCATTCCAGTTAGTCTAGGAAGGATGACTCTGGGGTTTAGTTGAGTAAAAATAGCAAGATGCAGAAAATATACATAGTATATACACATGTAATACATATACCTACATGTATCTAT
Organism: Dinomys branickii; assembly: GCA_004027595.1. Classification (NCBI taxonomy): domain Eukaryota; kingdom Metazoa; phylum Chordata; class Mammalia; order Rodentia; family Dinomyidae; genus Dinomys; species Dinomys branickii. Next base: position 43,179 of record PVLD010002143.1, read on the forward strand.
GTATGTGGATAGGTATATATTTGGTTACTGGAGATGGAGAACTGTAGGGGAGAACTGAGATGCGACTGCAAGCATGAGCTCCCCCGCTCCACCTGAGGGTGATGGGGACAGAAGTCAGTGACAAGCACAAAAAGAAGACAAAGGAAAGGCTCACCTACATAGACAAACAAACAAGCAAAAGGGCGTGTGACACTGCCCCGTGCTTGCCTCATACACGTGTGCACAGCTATAAAGATTTTAACATTGAGTAAGAGTGGTTTACACTACTGAAGTATGGAAGGCAACCGAATAAAAGTGTTTCTCTTAAAACAACGTGGGGGGCTCCAGGAATTTTCTTTTGCAAATCAGAACTAGAACAAGATATTCCACCATCACCACCGCTATGAGCATTGTTTTGTTTTGTTTTGTCTTTTTGAGACACGGTCTCACTGTGCAGTTCAGGCTGGCCTTCAGATCCCTTTGTAGCCCAGGCTGGTCTCCAACTTGCAACAATCCTCCTGCCTCAGCCCCCTAAGTACTGGGGTTACAGGAGTGCACCACCATGCCCAGCTAAACATTGCTTTTAAAGTTCTGTCCAATATAATAAACAAGGATCAGACAATTACTGCAATGAAATGTAGAAAAAAATTATTTGCTAATCTTAAGTGGTTGTATATCTGTAAATCTAAACATATTAGCTTTAAAACTATTCTAGGAGTTGGGGTACATATCTCAGTACATTTTTTAAAAGGGCCACATTCCCCAGCATCTCAAAAATTAAAAAATAACAAAACTATTCAAATAAATAAATTTAAATGAATTCTAACTGTTCAAAGGATACTCAAATATCAATAGCCCTATTATGTGTTAGATAAAACAAACTTTTAACTTCAATTCATAGAAAATCCCATTCATAAAAACAACAGAAATAAATACTCAGACATAAAGTTAAAGAATATTGTATGCACCTTATACTTTAAAATCATTGTTAGGATCTGGGGTTGTAGCTCAGTGACATAAGTGCTTGCCTGGCAAGGCTGAGGTCATGAGTTTGATTCCCGGTACCAAAAAAATAAAAAATAAAATAAAATCAATGTTAGTAGGAGACACATACCAGAAACCCAAAAATAGTGATTTTGAACTTTGTAGCAGCTTATTTGAAGCTATTATATCTGATGAAAATCAGCAAAATAGTAGATCATTGAAGCTCTTTGTAATTCATTAGAGTGGAACCTTATCAATTAAAAACATCAGCATAAATAAAAATAGACACAAAATATATGAAGATTTTCTTGGAAGATTTTAAAAACATCTTGAATATATCCAGATACATTCCATATTTCTTGTGGAGTGTTATCATAAGAACATCACTTTTCCCCACTTTATTTTTCTAGATTTGGGGAACTCTCGGTGAAAGCTGAATAGGCAATTTCCTAAAATTAATGTAACATTCATGGAATAATATAAACTAATAGAGAGCACCCAAGAAATATTTTGAAAAAAAGTTTATTTAGGCAAAACCAGTCTCATTAGATTGTGAACATATATAATGTACACATATAGTACACTATGTGTATAGCTAGCATAGGATGTACATGTTATTAATTGTACATCAGTAATTGTCCATCCATTCTCTGATTTGAAAATAGTGATATAGCTGGGGATGGTGACACATGCCTATAATCCCAGCACTTGGGAGGCTGAGGCAGGAGGATTGCTGTGAGTTTGATGCCAGCCTGGGCTACATAGTGAGTTCAAGGCCAGCCTACCCTACATGGTGAGACCCTGTCTCCAAAAGAAAAGAAAGTAGTGATATAGAGTCATAGAATAAGCTCAGAAATAAATGTGAAAAATATTTAAGATCAGATATTATAAAATAAGAGGAAACAAAAGAATTATGGCTTACATGAGAGAAATATAGTTTAATTCATGTTTTACATTAAATAATAAGTAAAATTTAGGCCAATTAAAGAATATATATAGAAAAGAATATACATATAAGAAGGTAATTCACAGAATAGAACTGAACATCAGATAACTTAAGAGTATGGTAATTTTCTTGGCTCTGAAGTAACATAGTATCTAATAACCAAAGAAAAATATTTAGATACTTGATTCCCAATTTTTAAAAACTGTACATGGAAAAATAAGAGTTAACTAAAGCACACACTCCAGGAAAACAGTCACCAGACAGAACATTAATTACCAGATAATACAGCTGAGAAAAGAAAAAAGAAAAAAAATCAAGATACCAAAAAGTGGATGGGCCAAAGCATATATTTTCACAAGAGGAGATTCAGAAAAGTAAGTATAAATATGGAAATAGGTTCAACCTCACTAGTTACAAAATAAATACAAATTAAAGCAATAATAAGTTATGTTAACACCCAGTATTGGCGACGCCAATTAGCACAACCTTTTTGGAAAGCAATTTGGCAGTACATTTCAACACTCATAAATATATTCATTCTCTCTGAAGCACCAATTCCAAGCACAGAATCCTGAGGAAGGAACTCCAAAGAAGAAACAACGCTAAGCACGCAGATGCTGTTGCAACTGCAGTTAAACCTGGAAATAACCAAATTGCTTGGCACTAGGGAGAAAGGTTAAGAAAAGCGTGGCACTTACAGGTCAGCTTGGTAGAATTTGGGGTAGTAGGAGGCGCTCTGCCTCTATCGTCACTGCCTGCTAATGGCCACTCGAATGGTTTCTCATTCCCGCTGACCCACGGTGCCTTCCTTCTCTCTTTATCCGCTTTATTTCAAGAAAAAGCCCTCGAGCTGGGTGTGGTGGCACACATCTATAGTCCCCAATACTCAAGAAGCTGAGGCAGGAGGGTCACAAGTTCAAGGCCAACCTGGGTAACTCAGATCCAGTCTCAAAATTAAAAACAAAAAAGCAAAGGAAAAAAAGATTAGGGAGGTTCTTCACTGGTAGGTAACTTGCCTGCCATGCTTATGCTCCACGTTCAACTTCCAGCGAAACACACACATACACACATGGAACCATTCACTTGGTAAGGATTTCAATATTGGGTTTATTAAGCCAAAGCTTCAGCTTTTAAACCATGTTTGCCTGCCACCCAAAGTCATGCCAGAAAGCATCTCCAACTCCATGACTCCCCTCTCCTTTCCCCGAACCTGAAAAAATATACCATCTCTCATTTCCAGATCAATTCTTGCTGGCTCTGCCCCAGTGTCCCTCTGAATCTGTCCTTGCTGAGGTCACCTGCTGCACTCCATGTAGCTACTCCAGCTGCCACTGAAAAGCTCTCAGCCCACCCGGTTGATTGGCAGCACTCTTGAAAGCTGCTCTTCCACTGCCTCCCGACACGCACCCTCCTCTCCTCCTCCGCGTGCGGCACCTCCCTTGCTGCTTTCTGCCCCTTTGACTCACCCTCCGTACTTTGTCTGCAGACAAACCTGTCCGCGCCGCCCCCCACCCCCCGGCCTTCTACATCATTGATGTGTTCATAACTCCTTTGCCTCCAGCCCGTATTGTTGCCCTGAGCTCCAGGCCCATATTTTGACCTATTTTCATGATCACACGAATACCTAGAACTAAATGCACTCAGAATTGAAACCTTGGTCTTCCACTTTAAGTCTGCATCTCTCTCCACGTGTCCCACCTCAAAATATGGCATCTTTAGTACATGCTTGCATCCACCTGCTCACCAGAACCCGCCCTGTTCGCAACCCCGCTTCCTGTCCTGTGGATGCTCCTTCCGGTGGGCTCATTGGATCCCTCCAGTTCTTTCCATCTCTACTGCACCATCCTGGCTGGGGTGCCTGTCATCCTTTGATGGTCTCTTGGTGCCATGTGGCCCTCCAGTTCCGATCAAGAGGCCTGTCTATCCTTCTAGTCTGTAAGCTCCCTGAGGGCAAAAGCCGTGCTTGCTTGATTTTGCTGATCATTCACTTCCTTGTGCAGCACTTGGTTCGTGGTAACAGCGTGTTATTATTTATAGAATACAGAAATGGAATGATTACAGTTATGTAAAAACTGTATGAGAACTGGAAGGAAATGAGAAAAAATTAAGGGTTGGAGAAAGTAAGATTTTAGAAAACTTTCTGTTACACTAATTACAATGTTTGAGAGAGGAAAGATGTAGAAGTAAATGCCATAGCACAGAGTCGGGGGCTAAGATTTGTTGAGGATGTCGACATGAACCAGTGCTCAGCTGCCTGTTGAAGATGGGCCAGCAGGAGTGGTGTGGAGTTTGGTCCCAAGTTTAAGTCTCCTAGGACTTCATCCTGGCTGACATTGTTCTGAAAGAACTTGCCTTCTTACGCAGAAACAGAATTTTTTAAAAATGGAAAAATGAAGTGAGCCCCCTGGTCTAGAATAGACTTCAGAAGCTTTTTAGAAGGCCAGCGACCCTGCAGATGCTTGGGTGGCTGTGCAGAAAATCAAGGTAGAGGTCCCGGGTTGTTCATCACAGGTGGTAGGGTTTCTTCCTCTTGCGTGCTGATCCTCATCCTTGGCGACCTTCCCGCAAGGTCCCTTTCTTGCACCTGCTGCCAGACGCCTCCACGGCCTGCATATTAACCCCTTTACTTTCCTTCTCAGTGGGAGAACTGACTACTTTGTTCTTTTAAATAATTCATTTAAGAAAATTTGCTTGGTGACTTTGAACTTTCAAGATTTTCTGTGTCCCAGGCACACATTCACACCAGCACGTGCGCACCCTCACAGCCGGCACAAGCACACACCCATGCCTGAAGCATGTACGTGTATACACGCACAAGCCCCCACATCAAGACATGAGTTTGGTCACAAACCAAACTTTAATTTTAAAGGTAGAGTCACACGACCTTCTTTATTATCTAATAATGTTTGCAGTAAGTAATAAAGTGGTGGCAACTGTATCTTAACACCTGAAAGATTAAGACACACACCCTCTTACATGAATCCTGGATCAAAGAGAAACACGTAGAAATAAAAGCATATGTTTGGATGAAAATACTTAATAGCAGAAGAACATAATTTTTTCTAAAATGAGTGCAGATATATAATATAACTCCCATTAGACTCAGAGTCTGCATATCCCCTTTGGATAAAATGATTTTAAAGCTCAGATGGCTGAATATTGTCTAGGAAATCCTAAGAAAATTATGAAAATAAAGATAAATAAGGGTAGATTTTCCCTGTCAGATGTTAAATATATTTACAGCCACAGTACCAAAAGCTTGATGACATTGGAATAGAAGTAAATCAGTAGATTTTTGGAACAGAGCAACTTAGAAATGGATCCCAAATACGTGGTAATTTCATATACGACAAAAGTGATTATATCAGTTCAGTGGGAAGATGAGAGGTTGGGATTTTTTTTCTTTTTTTAAGTAAATGGTTATGATATATCCGATTAACCATCTGGTAAAAATAAAATTGGACTCTCATTTCACAATATATATAGCAATAAATTCCAGATGGATTAAAGATATAAGCTTAAAAAAACAATTGGAACAGTTTTATACTTGTCTGTAAGCTGGAGTTTTGAAAGCACTTTATAGCCAAGACAAGAAAACCTGGATTTGATTACATAAAAACACACTGTGTAAGGGCGAGAGCTTCCACAAACACAAGTTATAAGACAAACAGTAGATTAGGAGAAAATATATGTCAGAAATATGACAGATAAGGATTAATATCTACACTATGCAGAGCGCTCTTAAAACTGATAAGAAAAATACACAGCAGAAATACGGTTGAAGCGCAGGAAAAGGGGATTCACAAAAGAGCAATCTCAGCCAGTAAAACACCTGCGTATTCACCTCAGCTCTTCGGAGAGCTCTCTTCCTGCGTCAGGTCAAAGGTGAATCACGCAAGGCCATGAGATGAGCAGCAGTGGTACAGAGACAGTCATTTGTTCCCTGTGTCTCCTTCTCCTCACAGACCACAGTGACTATGGTGGGACACTTCTCTTCAAGGCCCTCGGAGTGCTGGGTGAAGAACATGGACACTGGCAAGGTGCTCTGCCAAGAGAAAGGTCGGGAACACAAGGCCTGCACCTGCATCCTCCTCACCAGGCCAAGCTACCGAGGTGCGTGGACTCTTCACATTTCACTATAAAGTCAGGAAAGCAAGAGAATCTGCTGCATTCAGATTGCCTGGGAAAGCAAGTTAAATAACAGGGAATCTGCATTTCCTCTACTGCCCTCACTCTCTGCCTGCTGGGTCCCGCTTGGGTCTTCGTCTCACTTCCACCTCATTTGTTGGCTCTGGGATGAGACCCTGGAGAGTGACAGAGGAGGATGCGTGGCTAGAAGAGTGCAGGAAAGCCAGGCACCACTGAGCTGACTCTACCCGAATGACTCAAATGCCTCAGAGCTCTGAAAATCAGGAAGCACCCTAGGCGAGATGAGAACACGTTGCCACCAGTGTCCAGTCAGCCTAAGCCCATTCATTCACACGGGAAGCGTGTACCATTTACTGGGTGCAAGACATTAAGCTAAGTCTTAGGGACACAAGGACAACAGCGATGGAGCTGGCCCTTGCTAAGAGTATTTACAACCTTTCAGGGTGGAGAGGAACAAGTGACTGGGAAAAAGCAGTGTGCAAATGCAGGGAGCCTAGAGCACTGGGGAAGCACGTGGGAAAGGACCAGGCTGGACATGAGGGTGGGAGGGATAGCAAGGAAGTGACACCAGTCTAAATAAGACTGGAGGATGAGCGGATCTCAGCCAGCCAAAGACAAGAGGGACGAGTCTTCCAGGCAGAGATTAACTTGTGAGATGGCAAGAAGGAAAGAGAAAATCTTTGTTGGAAGAACCAGAAGAGGTTCTACATGGGAAAGGCAACGGGGGAGGGGCAGGTGGAAAATGGATTACAAAGACATCAGCCCAGGAACCCCACAGGGCCTCGTGACCCTTGGACTCCATCCTGAGGCTGTGATGAGATCCTGAAAGGTCTAAGCTGGTGGCTCACAGTCAGACTTAGCTTGTGGAAAGGTGCGGTTGTGTGTAATCTCCTACTGGAATGTGAGCACCACAGAGGCAGAGCTTTGGGAAGACATCTTCACTGCTGTGCTTAGAAGACCATCTGGCCCAAAATAGCCATTTACAATCGATAAGATTTTAGTGAATGAATGAATGAATGGCTATAGGTGGAGAATGACCCAGGAGAGGGAAACGCTGAAGAGTGTGTTTCAGAAGATCAGCTAACAAGAAAACTACTGCAGTGATCCAAGCGAGACAGTGTGAGAGCTGGAGAACAGGCATGGGGTTGTCAAGAAGCAGATGGGTGCAAGAGATCGTCAGGAGGCTAGTGGAGGATTCGTGAGTTTCTCAGATGAGAAAGTAGAGTTAGGTCCTTGGTAGCGTCCTCCTAGGATGGATCACGGTCAGTAGAAGTGAGAAAGTCGTGTGGTGAGAACTGGAGCCCCCCAGTGTCTTGGTCCATTGGGGCTGCCGTAGCAAGATACTTAGGCTGGGTGATTCACAGACCCTAAGGCAGACTGCTTACTCTTCCGGAGGCCGGGAACCCAACATCCAGGCATCCGCAGATTGAGCGTCTGGTGCGGGCTCACTGTCTGCTTCACAAGGGAACAGAAAAGCAAGGAAGCTCCCTCCAGCTCCTTTCATGAAGACACTAATCCTATTCATGAGGATGGGGTCCTCAGCATTTAATCACTTCCCGAAGGCCTCACCTCATAATGCCATCACACTGGGGATGAGGTCCCAACATATGAGTTTTGAGAAGACACCAGCTTTCAGACTCGGTTGATTCTTTACTCCCCAAAAGAGAATTTAATGCACCAGTTCAGAGACCCCAGCTTGCAAATGGTTCTCAGTCACTGGGCTTGCGGTGGCCATGTGCGTGTGAGTTCCTTGGGAAAGTACATCGATTTTCCCTCTCTGCCTTCCTTACGGAGCCTCTGTGAGGCACCGTTGGTTAACTTTGGTGGTTAAAATGCAGACCTGGCTGCCCCGTAGAATATGCTTCTGAAGCATGTGAGACTGACCTGTGAAGCGTATGCGTTGCTATTAAAGCCTCAATCAGTTGCATCCACCTTTCACCTGCCCATCTCCGAGCTCCTTGCCTACCCTTAGACAGGCAAACAACTCCACTTCCTACTCCCTGTTCTCAGCCGGTCCGAGGCCGCTGCCAAAACTTTGTCCGTGGCCTCCTTTGGGGGGCCTCACTTCTTCCCCCAAAGCTTGTTTTCCCTCTGCTTTGCAACAGTGGGGAAAGACACCTCCTCCACGTATCACTGGACACTTGATGATTATGTAGGAACGCATTTCCACTGGGAGTCTCGCCAGGCTTGGTGTCCATATACACATCCTGCTAGCATTCGTCAAGTTCTGTTCAGATGCCCTCGCCAAGAGGTTGGTGGGGCCGGGCCCCCTTATCGTTTCACAGAAGCCCCTTCATGTGAGTAGATGCTATGTGGGATTCTGGCCATCAGACTGAATCTTACTGCTGTACAGTTCTTAGACACTGAAAACCACACATGGATAAATTTCAGCAAGAAAATTAAAAAGGCATGGGTGAGGTGCTGTGTGCCTGCAGTCCCAGCACTCTGCAAGCCTGAGGGTGGTGCACATGAGCCCAGCCCAGGCAATTTAGGGACTGATGCAATCCTGTCTCCAAAAAAAAATTTTTTTTAAGGGCTGGGGATGTATTCCAGTGTAAAGGATCTGAGTTCAGATCCTAGTACCACCACAAAGAAGGATAGAAGGAGGAGAGAGAAGGGAAGGGATGGAAAGGGAAGGAAAAAAGAGGGAAGGAAGAGCGGGAGAAAGACCAAGCAAGCAAGAAAGCATAAAAGAAGGAAGGAGAAAATACACAACAACAGAATCAGGCCAACCTTTTATTTCGTCAAGACCTTGATTTTTAAATTACTACCTACTATCCCTATTAATTCATAGAAAGAAAAATATTAATACTTCTTCCTTAATACTAGTCCCTGGACTGTATAGGATTTCAGACAGGACTGTGGGCCACAGAGCAGGAACCTGGCTCTGCACAGTGTGTTCCGCCGGCAGCATTGCAGCCCGCCGATGCCCAGACCCACCCCAGGCCTGCTAACTCACAACATGTAGCAGCAAGCCCTGGAATCTATGTTTTCATAAATTTCTCAGATGATTTTGACAGACCTACAGGTTTGGAAATTACCGCCTCGGGTGGAATATCAATGCTTAAGGAGATACGGGAAACATTGCATTTCTCTGCTGCTGATTGAGCAGTTTTCATCCTTAGTTTGTTCTTTTGGGGCTTTCTAACCAATGCGTGGGTTTTCAAAAGCAAATAAGAAAGCCCTCATCCTGGATTTGACAACAGCTTCCTCCAAGAAGATCGTGGATCTCCGCTCAGGGGAACCACACTTTAAGAGTTTGTTAGGTAAATATTTGCAGAGTGTGGAATTTTCCAAAGGTGCAGGATTTCCTTTCTAGCGTGCTGGTTTTCATATCTTAGGCACTTCTTGCTCGGTGGCTTGTTTTATTCTTATGTCTTGGCCAATTACAAGCTGAGATAGTGATCCCAGGGAGGGTATGAGATGTAAATGGGCTGTAAAATGGCTTTTCCTAGCGATTATTCGTGGGAGCCTTGCAGCTGGAGTCAGGCTCAGTCTGTTTGGAGGCCTGTGCGCTGCTCGGTGGCTGCCTGGCGCGAATGGCCCTTGGGGAAGCTGTTCGCCTGACTGAAATGCTGGCGAACAGCTGGCACACACACCAGTGCCCTCTACGTAGGAACAGCGAAAATATGTATTTATGTTCTTGGTGCATTTCCACCTATCTGCGACCATGGCAGGAATCTGCCGTCAGTGACTATCCCCTTTCTCTCTTCCAGATGTCCTACTCGTCAACGTGACATTCTCCTTCAGCTTTATGAATTTATCAGAAAGATTCAACTTTACCAACTGCTCATCATTAAGAGAGTAAGGTTTTTTTGTGAGATTTAAATATTCTCTCATGGGTTTTAATTTATTTGCCTTACTCCCCAGTTTCCTAAAGAACTCTTTTGGTGGAGTTCAACTTTTCCAAAGTGCCTTTTGGAGCATGGCCTACTGGAGCAGAGACAGACACTGGGCTAGTAACAAGTGACTTGGGACCCCAAAGAGAGAGTGAGCCCTGAGTGCTGTCAGCTGGAAGTATATTTCCCTGGGCACAGAGGAGACATCAAATGAGGACAGAAGAAAGGACACTATAGATCCCCCTGGATCAGAGCGGGATTGGGAACCAGGAGGCCTGACCCTGTGGGTCAGAAAATAGACTCCAGGGCACAAGATGAAGTCACCTTTGCCAAAAGAACATGTTCTTTGTGCCTTCTCTGATAGGTTGATTGATTGATTGATTTTTTGTTAATTGATTGATTGATTGGTTGATTGATTTTTGTGGTGCTAGGGATGGAACTCAAGGGCTGTGCGCCTGCTAGGCAAGCACCTCACCAATGAGCCACACCCACTCTGTTCTCTCCTTACCTCCCTTACCCCTATGGGTGGGTACCTAGGGCCACGCCCCAGTCCTGGCTTCTAAAGTACAGAGAAGACAGGAAATACTTCTTAGAGGCCTGACCTTCCGGTTGGAAGTCTATACCCTGAGTGCCCCATGGGAACAACAGGAAGCCGTGTTATTAGCAATTCACTCTGCCATGATGACCAACACTGTAAGCACCAAATGTGAGCTTCTTTCAGCCCAACTTGGGAGCCAGTGTTTCTACTGAGAAAGTGAATTCAGACTTGAGATTAAGGTAGAGAGATGCCTTGGAACTCGTCTGTACCCCAGGAGCACTTTGAAAGGGAACAGCACTAGGCTGGGGTCAGTGGTTTCTAAGAAACAGAATGAATTAGGGAAGAAAAGTATAAATCTTGATACAGAAAGCCTCAGAAGTCCAGAAAATAGGAAGGGGGTGGGGGGTAATTAAATAGAATTTTATAGCTCAGAGAGCTTTTAAAAAGTGTAGCTGCCCTGGTCGGCAGTTTTAGAGGCTGGATGAAAGGGAGCCACTTGCCCAGAGTCACACCAGTAGGGCACTAAGGCTCAGACCTCAGTCCCCTGGAGGGTGTGCACTCGTCAAGGGAGCGGCTCCTGTTAGCAAAGCTCTGCGTCTGGTAATCCTGCCCGAGGGACAGGAGAAGCACAAGTCATGAATCTGTTCCTCACTCTAGGGTGTCTGTGTTTCCACTCCCCATGGAAGCTGCAGTTTTTTGAGGTCAGGATCTCAGGCTGCTTCAGCAGCTCTCGGAAAATATATCAGGTGCAGCCTGGGTCCCATACCTGTCGCTCGCTGGCCTTGCTGTCCTGTGTGGAGCCTTCCCCTGGCCTCCAAGGGCCACATTTCCAGACCATCCCAGTTTTTCTTCTATCACGTCTTCTTTAACTGCAGCTATTCTAATGCAAGCTTTCCAAGTCCTCCACAGTCTCCCATGCATGGTAGATTATTTGATTGGTGGACACATTTCTTCCTTAATTTGATTTTAAAGCAAACACAAGTGCCCCATTTCCTCTGTCTGCCAGATAGCACTTTGTGTCTCCCGTTTGCTGGGCAGTTGGCCGTGTTGGCTGCTCTAGTGATCAGGACCGGCTGATCTGGTAGGGAGGTAGCAGTACAGAGAGTGAGATCTGTCCCCACAGGCACTTACCTGAGCATGTCAAATAGCAGAACTGAATTCAGAAACATTCAGTGAGTTTGTGTTCTCTACAGACCAGCAGGGGACCCCAGCTTCAGGTTTCCATGGCAATATGCCTGCAGGTGAGATGCTAGTCCGTCAAACCCAATGGCACAGGACACAAAGTTGTGCTCCATGCCCAGCCACAAAGTGCTGTCTTCTTTCCCCTGTTCTTCACAGCACAGCCAGGGATTGTTTTTAACATTCTTTCAGCCGGGCATGGTGGTACATGCCTGTAATCCCAGCACTCAGGAGGCTGAGGCAGGAGGATCATTGAGAGTTCAAGGCCAGCCTGGGCTATATAGTGACTTCAAGGCCAGCCTGAACTACACAGCAAGACCCTGTCTCAAAAAACTAAAGTTCTTTTCAGTACTTGCACACTGCACCTCAGAGGGAAATTCTAGGACATGAATAGTTCCCTAAAAATGTGTGAATTAAGTTGGTCTTCCCTGTTCCCAGATGTTCACTGTGCATTGGAACTGGCTGTGCTTGGTGTAAACGGGACAGAAAGTGTATCCACCCCTTCACATTTTGTGACCCTTCTGATTATGAGAGAAACCAGGTAAAGTGACACTTTTGCTATTACAAAGTTTAACCAAAAATATATGTTTGTGTCCACTCCACCTTTTTTTTTTTTTTTTTGGTTTTGTTTTGTTTTTTGAGACAGGGTCTCTCTTTGTATTTCAGGCTCACCCTGAACTTTGTATATAGTCCAGGTTGGCCTTGAACTCACAGGGATCCTCCTGCCTCAGCCTCCCAAGGGCTGGGATTACAGGCGTGTGCCACCACCGTTTGTGCTTGTTTCACACTTTGAATTTCCCACCACTTGGAGTTAAAGAGATGTTCTCTCTTTCAGGAATTCTGTCATGTTGCTGTGGAGAAGCCACCCAAGACCTCTGGAGGAGGAAGATTCAAGGACACTAAAAGTAACAGAACCAGCCTGGGTCTGCAGGTCTGACCCTGTCTTTGTGTTGATAATGAAAAAAAATCCCTTTTTGGTAACAGTGACAACTGCTACTACGTGGAGTTCCTTTTAAAAATTCTCTATTTTACTTACTGCCAAAATTCCCTTTCTTTCCCCGTTGGTTTTTAACCAAGTTTCACTTAATTGGCTCAATATATCAAAGGCTCACACTCACTTACAGAAATTAAAACTCTGTAATTATGAAAAATGATGTTGTTCCATAGGACTAGAATTGTAAAGGTGACTTTGGGACTTATTTGAGGAGCATTGGGGGAAGCAGAGCCCTCCGCATTCGGGGACTTCAATTTGAACCAAATGCCGTGACTGCCATTCTGGAGTTATGTGTGTGGACAGGGGTTTGTGAAGAGCATACAAAACTAACCTGAATTAAATTGTGGGTTTTGTCTTGTTGTTTTGCTTTGTAGATAAGATCAAGCCTGGAGTTAATGATGCTAAGATAGAGTTGTTACAAAATGTGTGTTTCTCTTTCCTTTTCAAAAGTGGTGCTTTTTCATGAAATTTGGTTGGAAGTTTCTCTGCTTTCTTCCTAATCACTACACTCAACATGTCTGTCATGTTTGCAAAGAGGGGGCTGCTTAGACATTTCTGGTGGAACATATCTGTTCAGAGCACAGCTAGGTGCTGCTTCACTCAGTGAGTGAAAGTTCTTGCGCATCTACACATGGTGAAAAACAAGCAAAAAGAGGACACGTTCCTGCTCTCATTAACCTTGAAGTCTGGCAGGATCAGGCGAATTAAAAACAACAGCATTACAAACACCCAAAAGAGGCTCTGTTTTCTATTTCATGACTAATTTGTGGCTTTGAGTTAGCCATTTTCCGCTATTTAAGGTCAACTGCCAATATAAATAAGTAGCACATTTTTAATCATTACTGAAAAGTTGATAGTAACTTTAGGTGAATTAAGTAGCAGGCAGAAGGAATGTGAATTCAAATGGATTATGCAGTTAATTAAAGCATTAGCAAAGCTTGGTGTGCCAATATCTCTGGACTTTGAAAGTCTTTGAGGTCTAATTAAATGATGGGCTACTTTTCTCTTCCCATTGGTTTGTGAAACTAAGAAGTAGTGACAGGGATGTGGATGAAGGAGACAGTGGCTTTTTTCTTTTAATTAAACTTTGTAGTTATTTTTAGTTTGGGGAAAATGCGCAGAGCATTTACTATATTTACTGTTTTTAAGTGTATAGTTCAGTAGTGCTAATTACAGTCACAGAGCTGTGCAACCACCCTGCAGAACACTCCACATCCTGCGAAACTGAAACTCTCTACTCACTAAATAACTCCTCATCCTTCTTGCCCCCCAGCCCCTGGTAACTGCCTTTCTATTTTCTGTCTTTATGAGTTTCACTACTAAGGGTGCCTCAGGTAAGTAGAATCAGTGGTCTTCTTTTTGGGACTGGCTTGTTGTGCATAACAGAAGGTCCCCAAGGCTCATCCTCTTGTAGCGTGAGTCAGAAGTCCCTTCATTTTTTAGGGCTGAACAGAGTTCCGATAGAAGCATGTGCCACATTTTGTTTACTGATTCATCCATCCGTGGATGCGTGGGTTGCTTCCCTCTTTCAGCGCATGTGAGTAATCCTAGTATGAACGTGGCTGTAAGGCTGTCTCTTCAAGATGCTCCTTTCAGTTCTTTGGGCTTTAAACCCAATATAAGTTGCTGGATCATATTATAATTCTATTTATTTATTTATTCATTCATTCATTTAGTTAGTTAGTTAATTAGCTTTTTGAGACAGGGTCTCACTAGGTAGTCAGGCTGGCCTTGAATTCGCTTTGTCCCTATGTCGCCCAGGCTCACCTCAAACTTATGGCACTCCTCCTGTCTCAGCCTCCAGAGTGCTGGGATTACAGACGTTGCACAACCTTGTTCTCTTTGAAGATTATTTTAGATAAAATTAAACTTTTAGTTTTGAGATAATTGTAGATTCGCATGTAGTTTTGAGAAAAGTAATGGGTAAAGCCTTTACCTGGTTTTCTCCCAAAGTAATGTCTTGCTAACAATAGCACAAGACCATGGCCAGGATACACACACTATCAACGATCAGGACACCACAGGGCCAGCACCGCGGCTTCCCTGCATTGCCCTCGGGTAACCCCACCCGCTTCCTCCCTCCCACTCCCTAGCTCTAATGCCCAGCAACTGCTAATCTGCTCTCTTTTTCTATAATTTTGTTATTTCAAGGATTTTCTGTAAATGGAATCATCCAGCTATACCCTCTTGGAGACTAACTTTTAAAATTAATTTTAACCAGTGCATAAAGCCATTGAAATTATACACACTGATGGGGTGCTCTATGACGTAATCGTGTGAAAATTTATCCAAGTTCTTTTATGTATCAATGATTTGTTTCTTTTTATTGCCAAGTAATGGTTCAGGCAATAGCTCTGTAAACTTCTCTTATTTAAAAGAAAGAAAGATACAGCTACTGCATCCTGGCTTCCTGTGTCGTGCCTTCCTGCTCCTTTAGAACCCGACACTGTGAGGCTCAAACAAGTAGGGTCGCCAAGAGAGCAGGGGGCTGAGGCTCACGGGCCCGGTCCGGCTCCTGTGCTCCTCTGCTCGTCGCCCTGCTAAGTTTGGAGAACGATGTTTGGTTCATACGGAAATGTTTTCTTTCGCTACACGACTCAGAGCAGACTATCAGTTTGGGCTGATAGGGAGTGGAGTGCCGTTTGTCTCAGGAGGGATTTCTCGCGCTCTGTGAAACACTGCTTTCTTTCGTTATCACATGGAATGTGTAACACTGTGGTTTCCATTTTGGGTCTCCTGTCAGGCATGAACAGAGCACCCTAACTTCTTGTCACTATTCCCAGCAGAGAAGCCACGGAGAGCTGTCCACGTCACACTGCCCTGTGCTGGGCACTGGGAAGGGCGCAGGCACCCTCCTGGGCTCCATGGTCCTGAGCTTGGGTTGGTTCTTCCCACAGGCATTTATGGAGCACGTACAGTACCGGATGCCATTGTACTGAGCCCTGGGCATCCCCTGTGAGGACACAGATGACCAAGCCCCTGTCTGGCCATCAGTCTTAAGAATCTTATATATGTGAATACAAGGTTAGCACCTGAAAGAACACAGACCAGAGAGCCTCTCCATACCTGGCCTTGTCTCAGTCCTTCCTGTTTAAGCCCAGTGCCTGGCAGCATAACACACTTAATCAATGTGCTTGCTTAAGCCTTTGATTGATGGATGGACTGATTGATGGAGATGGCATTTGAGCTCACCTTTGAGGAAGGAGGAACATCCAGATGCATGGAGACAGTCAAACAAGTGTTCTAAGCAGAGGAGCCAGCAGAAGCCAAAGTGTGGTTGGAGGTCTGAAAATCCCAGGACACTTTACAGGAAAACCTCACTCAGTCAACATGGCTAGAAGAGAGGGCGCAGGACTTGATAGCACACAGGGCTGAAAGGAGCCTGGGCACCTGCACGCACGTACAGCGCTGTACATGCCACCCCTCAGCGAGGTTTTACTTTATTTTTCAGTGGCAGTGGAACCCTACGCAAGACAATAGTTTCAGTGAATGGATTTTCTCATCCAAGGTTGTGCTACCTAGATGTAGAGTTCCGGGTGCAACCTAACCACATGCCCTGACCTGGAAACATTTACCAAAGGAGCTGCATTAAGGCAAAGGGGGACCAAAAGAGGGAACGAAACTCAAACCATGTCTTATCTAAGATGAGGAGTACTTTCAGCTGTAAAGCTGCATCTCCCCTTCTCTCTCCATCTCCCTCTCCCTCTCTCCTCCTTCTCTGTCTCTGTCTCTCTCTTGCTCGCTCTCTCTCGCGCTCCTTGACCACCATTGGCCTGTGGACCTGCTCAACCACCTTTCCCACCACTGTTCTGTCTTTTGCCTTCGCCTGCTGATACACAGATGCAGCTACCTCCCTTTCCGGCTTTTGAGAGAAGGTTGTGACAGTCTGCGCTACAATACCGTTCTGATGTTTGTTATTCCTCATGACATGCTCATCACTGCAGGGCAGAGATTAACCACACAAAGCCACATGTGTCTCCTGCTCTCCGGGAATTTACAAGTTATTCTTTCTTTCCCTCCCTCGCACTTTGCCTTCTCTTCTGCCATCACTTTTGAATGTTCATTTTAATTTCTCACAAACAATCCAAATGGGCTCTTTTAGAAGAGAAGCTAAGTTGAACACATACCTTTCTGAACAGCTTCTATGGATCTAGCCCTGTGCTTGGAATGTAGGATTCACTTTCAGTTGTTCAATTAATCATCTGTTAAGAATGTGTTTGTGGAGCAGAGTATGATGGTGCACGCCTGTAATCCCAACACCCAAGGAGTGGGGACAGAACTTATCACTACAAGTTCTAGGCCAGCCTGAACTACAGAGCAAGACATTGGCTCCAGAATAACAACAACAACAATAGTGTTTTATTGAGCACCTACTGTATGCTTAGACAAGCAGGCATAATGTGTGCCCCTGTGGAGCTTATGTTGTAGAAGATAGAATATTCTGGAGGAAGTGAAATACCTTTTCATCAAAGAGTTGGATATATATGGCAGAAAAGACCCCGGAAGCATGCCAGAGTGTGCTACCTCGAACAGTCATAGCTGTTTGCTGGGTCCTTGCGATGTCCTCAGCTCACAGTGCCTCCTGATTTGAGCCTCATAGTGGACCCCTCCCCATTTTGTTGATGTGGAAATTTTGGCTTAGAAAACATAAGTAGATAGTAAATAGTATAACGGAGATTTAAACGCAGGCAGTCTGACTCACATGCTCAGTTTTAACCACTGTCCTACATTATCTGACCTAAGCTGGGTAAAAATAGGTATTAAACCACATCATATTGGTGCTACCAAGGTGTGTCCAAAAGGGAGGAAACAAACCAGCCCTCTCCGGGCATTAGGCTGCCAAAACTTTCCACAGTTATAGGGAGGGACAGCCCTGCGTTAGAGTCCCTGGTCAGAGAGGTGAAACTGGGCCTCTCTGCACACTGGTGGACCTGGTGCCTTCTGCCTGGGCATCTCCCCTCTGTGTCCAGCGGTCCTGTGAACTATTGACAGTTCCTAGGACCACCTGGAAGTTACATTCCCAGCTCCCTGGGGATAGTATGGGGCGCCCATGAAGGGACTGCATGGGGCACTGAATAACGAATAGATCATCTTTTTATTCTGTTGAAATCTACTTTTTCTTTGGTAGAACTGTGTTTTACTATTTTCTTTCCATATCTCACCTCTTCCTTACAATTTTCCAGTATAGGTTACCACTGTGCTCAATTTATACATTTCATTAATATATTACTTCCATCCTCTTCTGTGTCATTAATAGAGATGTTAAATAATTCTGAACCAAATACTCTCCCCCGTAGGGCCCTTCAGGAGACTTTCTTTTAATTAGTTGTGCTGCCTTTCATCTCTCTTATGTCCTTTGGTTTCAGATTTCCAGCTGGTTTGGAATCCATGACTTTTTATCCAGTCCTGTTTGAACTAATTTCACGACTGAAAATCTGAGCGATGTTTTACCAGGTGTTGATTCAGGTCCAGACCTACAGAGAGCTTGGCTATATATTCAGAATTTTTCTAACAGATTAATAGAGTACAATTTGGTCTTAATAAACTGAGCCTTCCTAATGCACCTCTTTCCAATATTCTTTTCAATCATATCAGTATTTTCTCCATTAATGTCATAGTAATTTGAATTGTGTTGACGTCAGACTTCACAAAAGATACTCTTAACTGTCAGGAGTAATCCTCTTAGAGCTTTTCAGAGATAACTGTTCTAAGTGGTTGTGCTATTGCCAATATCTTGTAATGACTTAAGTTTGGAAAAAAAAATAACTGGGCATACTATAAATCACCTACTTAACCAATTTCCAGTGTGCTTTCTTATATAAAACAGGGAGTGATTTAAACTCACAAGAGACCAGACCTCAGAGTACTTTATTAAATAATTTACAACAGTGACCCCATTTAAAAATAACTCTTAAGTCTTTAAAATGTAACTAACAGGAAGTGAACTCTTCCGAGGTTGCTTGCTGGGCAACCTAGGGCCATGACAGATACATTCAAGGGTGATTTGATTTGACATATGGAAATCCTTGGACATTGTAGGGAGTATCTCACTGTAAAGCTGTAAGAAATCCTCTGTATATCAAGTGCAATTATGTTTTTAAATTAACCCCTTCTATGGGTAAGCTTGTAGGGCTGGCTACTTGTGTCACATTCTGAATTAACTCGTGATTGAAATATAAAAAGAGATCTAAAGTAGAGTATGTGGAACACTGTGGAAAGGTCTTTCTTTGACTTTTTGTCTTTACTGGCTTTTAAAAAATCTTTATCAGGAAATACAGAAAATATTATATTTCTAAGAATCATTGCAGCCATGTAACTGACCTGTCTTTTCAATTTTTTTACATTTTCTTGCCCACCTGCACTCTTTATTTAGGGGGGGTCCTCTTGGTAGCTCTTTAGCTCACTTATTAGGATTAGGAGAAATCCTTGCAGCAAACAAAGGACAGCTAATCTGACCTCTTTGAAACCAGACTGTGAGCATCTGCTTTTGTGAGATAGTGAGGGCTGGATTCTATCCTAGACGGCCAATGGGAGCTTCTCTAAGCAAAACGGCTTTAAAATGAAATCCTTTTGAAATAGCAAGGCTGTCTCTACTCAGGGGGAAATAAGAAGTTAATAAGGCGACATGGCAGGTCCTCAGACAGTGTTTGGAGAGCCGTTTAAGAGCAAAATATAACTCCCTTAGAAATCTCTTGTTCATTAGTTGTAAGGCTGTCCTTATCCCCTACAGCAAGTAGAGCAGTGGCATGTACTGGGCCTGTTTGCAGTCTGCTTCTGCTGACAGCCATGGCATAAATTTAAGAAACAGGAAGCCCATCCTGCAAGAACAGAAACCTGAGTCATAGTTGACTTGGCTATCAAATTCTTAAAAGTAGATCTTGCCTCCCTAGGAAGACAGTGGCCTCCTAGAGCAGGGTTTGGTTAGCGTTTTCTACAAAAAACCCAGACAATAAGTGTAATAGGCTCTGCAGACAGTATGGTCTCTGCTGAAGCTGGTGGGAATGTGAGTGGTGACTGTGAAAGCAGGCAGTGACAAGGCACAAACCCAAAGATGTATTTGTGGACACGGAAATTTGGATTTCATGTGTTTTCATTCGTCATGAGTTAATATTCTCTTTTGGGTGTTTTTTCGTAGACCCTACAAAAACATAAGGGAGATAAGGTTTGGCCTGGAGGTTACTGTTTGCCAAGTCCCGATCTAGGGCGCACACACATCACATGTCCTTGCCTAATGCTGTTGTAAGGACCCTATAGGTGCTCAGTAAATACTTGTGCACTTGGCTGTCACCACATAAGAGGACAGAGTAAGCCTTTCACCATACAACACACACTTGACATTTGCAAGGGATTTATCTTGAAGTCGTTGCTAATCCCCCATCCCAAGTACCACTCCAGCAGATCATTTCCCCCATAAAATGCAGTCAAGTATAACAGAATAATTAAAGTGACCCTTTCAGGCCCTCAGTGATTCAATAAATACAGGGCTAAAGGCCTTTACAAAGTGATTAAAATAAATTCTGCCACCAAAATCAATTCCCTGTCACGTTACATCATTGCTGTGATGACAGTAACGATGAATGTACCTCAATTGGCAAAACCAATCCATAGCAGTAATGAGGGATGGTGACCACTCCACCATGCAGTATCTGTGTGTGAAGGTGCAGGAAAGGGCACCCAATTTAGTAGGTTAGGCAGCCCAGCAAGGCCATCCTGACGCGCGTTAGACACACATGGGGCAGAGAATACTCGTTTACCCCAGGATGTAGGTGTTAGGCAGTGGCTCAGGATCTTCCTGGACTTCATCCTCCAAGAGGATGCTCTCAGCATTTCCGGTATGGATGTCCCACAGTCCCGCATCTCTGGACCTTGTGTTATTTCAAATACCAAGAGTGGGTCATTCCCACATGCTAAGATCTGCTGCACTTACATTGGCCAAGATCTTAGAATCCTCCGTCTTGTTGTGGTCACCATACTGTAGAATAATACAGATTTGTGGAAACGGCCTACTAAAGGACACCAAAATAATTTAAACGAAAGATGAGAGCTTCTATAGGACAGAAGTGAAGGACAGCAGGATTGTTTTGTCTTGAAAAAAGGGAAAATGATTCCTGCCATCAAATAAAGGGCTGTGGTTTTTTCAGGGGAATTTGAACAGACATCGCAAATGGAAAACAAAGGGGACATTTGCCTACATGATAGGAAGTAGGTATCATGTGACTCTGGAGGGACACTTTTTTTTTAGTAGGTGCGATTAAAACAATGACATTCATCTTGTGGAACGGGTAATGTACATAGTGTATTGTAATCACTTTTATATTCTTGACTGTATCCCTGATAAACCCGGTGACTGAGCAGCAAGGAAGTCATTGTGATATTTGCAAATCACAGAGAAGTGGTTGGTCACATGGTTTAGGTGTCTGCCTCCTTGGTATGAAGTGATAGAACTGGTGATCTCGTGAGGTCTGTTTTCTGCAGTCTGTGCCTTCACTCCAGGAACCTAAATGAAACAAATGAAAAAATACCAACTACTATCTAGGGCATAAATTTTCTCTAGGATGACATTTACTTCAGTGTAACGCTGAGTCTTCCTGCCTCCAGCTGTGCATTCCTTTTCTGTGCCTGCCTCTTGCTTACAGTGGGAACTTCCCAAGGCTGTAAGACAGTGAGCTCTTGCTAAGCTCCAGTGATATCTCACTCCTCAGACAGAACACTGGGCTCTTTAGCTGCATTTTCAACTGTCTTGTGAGACAAAGACTAATTGGTCTGACCTCACGCTGTCGCATGTTGAGAGACATGAATCTTCAGCACTCTTCCTTGAATTCATTGATTTCATTAAACACTGTCTGCTTGTGTTTGCAAAATGTTGTAATTTCCCAGTGATTTCTTCGAACTGCAGCACATCAACACTTTTTTTTTTTTTTTTGGAATGATGCCATTTCGTAGCTTTGATCTCGTGTTTTAATCTTTTATTTCCAATAGGTCTTCTACGTAAAGGCCATTGAGCCACAGAAGATATCGACCTTAGGGAAAAGTAACGTGATAGTTACGGGAGAAAACTTTACCCGAGCGTCAAACATCACAATGATCCTGAAAGGAACCAGCACTTGTGACAAGGATGTGTGAGTTGAAATCCTAGTAATTGATCCCCAGTAATCTAAAGCCAAAACCTATGCCAAAAGAATGTCAGTGTGATTGACCCTCTCTGTAGTCCAATGTTTTGATGCATTAGAGAAGACCAGTTAGTCTGAGATTTGATATAATTCCAAAAAGTAAAATGATTTTAGCAACAAATCTGAAGTTCATTGTAAGAGAATCTACCTACCTTTCCCCCAAGGTCTCAGTAAGCAGTAATTGCAGGATATCCCCTATTTGGGAATTCCCTGAATTCATTTTCACTATGCAAATTATGTACAGAGGCTGCAAACATGATTGAGAAGATGTGTTTAGAAACATATTTGTATACCTTGGAATTTGATGTGGAATGTTATGGAGAAACTCTTCCCATAGGCATCCCAAAGTTGAAAAAAGAAAACTTCACATCTATTTTGGAAATTCCCTTCTTTGTAACTTGTTTTCTCGCTACTGGTTTGGTTTCAATCTCAAATAATTAAATTACCAATACAAAGATTAGTAGTACAAGAACAAAACACCCCCAACATAAATATCTGGTCAGTGTGCTACTTGAACATTATGATTTCTATGATTTCCTTTCCCCTAACTCATCCTGTTAGTGAAATGGAGCAAAAATTTCAATTTCTCCTTGATCTTCCTGGGCATATTGTCCTCTTCCCCTACTGCAGGGAAAAAAGGAGATGTAATAATAATAACACAATATAATCTGAGTTTTCTGCTTGTTAACTTTTATAAGTGTGGGCTAATTTAAAGGAAAAGATGTTGCGGTCTTCGGGAAGTTAGAATACCGGGCTTAATTTTCATCATAGAAATACATTTAAGACAATCTGCTACAGCGTGATGTTTTGGCTTTTAACTACTAAAACAGATTTGTAGAGCATTCTAATCTGCAATACTTATTTACTGAGTTTTCTGTTCTAATTCACTTGTCACACATCACTGCCACTTTCCCCTTACAGCAGTAAATCTGGAATATCTATGATCTGGATGAGAAAAGCTGCTTGTTGGTTGCTTCCCCCTGTTCGGCTCCATCCCAGAACCATCAGGCACACATTAGAGGCAGTATCTATGCAAGCTAGGTATTTTTGTGCCATTTATCCTGGCTAAATACCTTACTGCAAAAATCTTTCATTCTGTATAGTGAAATCTGTGAAGTTAGACACCTGTGTGTTCACTGAAAGGCAATCAGCTTCACTGGAAAACAAGCCGTTTTCAGGGCATTAACCTGTTTCTGACTCTTTATGCTCTCATTTCCATTCTGAATGTGTCTTGAGATATCACAGTTATTAAATTAAATGACTAAGAGACCTTTCTGTATGTAGCATTTCAGTCACCATATCTGTGTAGCAAACCCAAGTTCATAAGAGTGATCGACATGATTCCCTGTTAATCCTATACCTGAGCCCAAGCCATAGTCCCAAACTCTTTTATTATGATATTTCTAAAATGTAATTATTTTGAAGAGAAAAATGTGAGGGGAGTAGTAGAATGACCTACATTTCCACCTCTCTTGTACTAAAACTTACAAACAAGTTTGGGTGTTAATGAGCAGCCCTTTGACAATGAACTTCCTAGAGCTGCACACTGAATGGAAATCCTGAAATGTACATCTGAAGTAGGATAGGCATCGACTCACTCAAACACTCTTGGCATTGAGCTTCTTGTAAGGTGTAGTAGCGTTAATCATCCCACGCACATCCTTTAAGAAAAAATCATCGATTCTCCTCCAGGATAATTAATACTACTGAGACACAGCTCAGTGGTGTGTGCTTTAAGGGGTCATTGTAGACACTCAGAGGACACAAGGAGTGTTGTGGAAGTCTTTCTTTTGACTCCAGACAGGCACTGAGGGCAGCACCTTCTGGGTGTCAGAGTATCCTGCACCATCCCAGCTAGTCCCCAGTCTGGTGGTTCCAGGGTGGGGGCAGCTTAGCCTGTATCAGAGACCACGTGCTCTCTACTACGGGAACAACACAGTTCCCATAGCTGTCTGCTGTTGGGCTGGGCTCCACCTTCCCAGTGTTTAACAAGGTGCTTAGGTTTTTTCTTTAAAGCTTTGTCCCAGTGGTTAGCTGTTTTACTTAAAGCTTTTATTGTAGAAATGTTTAAACATATACAAAAGAGATGAACTGAATGACCCTGGTTACCAAGTTTCTAAGTGTGTCAGCATTTTCCTGATCTTGTTTTGCCTATCTCACTCATCGGCTTTGGATGGGCCGGGAGAAGCACATGAGCTTAGCAGCTGGACTTTCTTAAAAGCATATCCCGGATGCCAAGCCCAGTCGCTCACACATACTTCCACGTACACTGCTACCACTGCTGACAGGAGTGGTGTCATTACCACACTCCTCACATTAGCCATAATGTAATGCGGTGTAATGATACCCACTCCCTGACTCCTGTAGCGTGTTCACTGTGTGTTCGGCCTTCTAAAGGGCAAGGGTTATTTCTCCTTCCTCCCCCACTTCAAGGGGAGATGCAAATAAAATGATAAAAATGCGCAAAAGAAAGAGGAACCCAGCCCCAGTGCTACCCCAGCTGGGTAAGTAGCTCTTGATTAATCAGTAGCTGCCCGCAGCTGCAGCTGTTCTGGTCGCGCAGCCCCAGTTCAAGTGAAATCGGTATGCTGTCACCTTGAGCAGTCAACTGTGCTGTCTGTGTCATGTAAGAGTTCTCCCTCTCCCCCTTTCTAGGATACAGGTTAGCCATGTACTAAATGACACCCACATGAAATTTTCTCTTCCATCGAGCCGAAAAGAAATAAAGGAGGTGTGTATCCAGTTTGACGGTGGGAACTGCTCGGCTGCCGGAGCGTTAGCCTACATTGCGCTGCCGCACTGTTCCCGTATATTTCCTGCTACCACCTGGATCAGGTACTGTCTGGACACACGGTGTGTTTCCCACCTGTGGCTCAGGGACCAAGGCACACAGGTCGTGGATTTCCTGCCAATACAGTGAGAGATGGTAGCCAGACTCCGATTCCTAGTGTCACGCGGGACTTTCCCAGAGGAAGGCCTACCTGAAGAGCTGGTCGCTCCCGCTGTTATAAGCGCTGTGGACACACCCTGCTTTTCTCTTAGCCGTGGTGGCCAGGAAACTCACAGCTCAAATGTTTGTCCAACCACAGTAACTATTCTTAGCCTAGGTTTCTGTTATAAATCTATGACCTTCACCGTGTGACACTGCTGCTCATGATAAAAGTGTTCTGTCTTGCACCTTTCAATTCATAAACTGTAGTTGTTTTGAATGCTTTGGGAAAAATATTCAGAGATATCAAAGGAAAGGCAGTATTTATATGGCAAAGACTCTCCCTTGGTGTGAGATGGAAATTCCAAAATAAAATCTCCAGGTTAACCCTTAAGGAGGGAAAAAAAATCCTTCCCTCATCAAATTTAAAGGCACATTTGAATTTTGTAATACAGCCCTGAAGAGATTTTGTTCATCTAACACAGCCTGAAGCTAATTTTGAAAGTGCTCTCTAGATACAACTACCCACAAGGCTTTGGAGGCAGAGAAAAGACTTCACTTGGGAGATTCTTATTTAGGATTAAGTGAGGGCTGGTTGTATTAGTCTGCTGTGGCTGCCATAACAAAGCACCAGGCTGAAGTGTTTAAACAATAGAGACCTTTTCCTCCAACTTCTGGAGCTGGAAGTCTGCAGTCAGGGTGTCACCCAGGCTGGTTTCTTCCTAGCGCTGTCCTTGGTTTGCTGATGGCAGACTGAGGCATGGTGAGGGTTCCAGCAACAGGACAGTTTGGTCCCCAAGGTCAGGCTGCACCTCCATACAATTGCCTTGCTGTGACATAAGAGGCCACTGACTTCCCTGTTACCTGTGACATTCTCTTGGTTGCTTCTGGGTGTTTGTGCTTTGAGCAAGGTTGGGGTTCTGCAGCCTGGCCTGCTTCGGTCTTCCTATGACCATGGGAGGTTGGCAGGAAGCCGTCTTGGCCCAGCCCCTTGCAGCTGGCAGGCTGAGGTCCAGGGTCTTCTCTGCTGTACACAAACTGGTCTTCTCTCACCACCCACTGGTCTGATCACCAAGGGCTGTCCTTGGTTTGCTGCTGGCACACTGAGGCAGACTGATCACCAAGCCAGCTGTTGGACCTGACACACCCAGACTCCCATCCCCTAGCACTCTTGTCTGGTTACCTCTGAGGACAGGGACCCTGGGTAGCTGAAACTGTTGATAGCTGTTTATTTCATGCCCAGTGACAACTACTTTTCTGTGTCCAATGACGCACCGAGAAGACGTGAAGCCATTTGGCTCGATTCTGGTGAGATGAATGGAACCGCTCCTTTACTGTCATTTATATAGTTTCTCAAAGAGGGATTTGTGCCTTTAATGCCATTGGTAATTTTACCTTGTCCAAAGTGTTCCCTAGAAAAATATAATTGGTAGGTTGGGGGTTTGATTTTGAAAATTGCTAAGATGAAAACATCTTCACGTAGATTAAACAGCAAACAAACAAAATTCCATTCAGGGCTTCGGTCTCAAGGGACAGCTGATCAGATTACATGTAGCAAAATGGTACAAGAAAGCTCCAATTCTATTAGAGAACTTGGGCATTTTCCTAGAATTAAAATGAGAATTTTTGCCTGAGAATGAGAATTAAAACCTGAATTTTGATACGTGATGTGTCTTAAAAACAATGAACTTGTGGGCAGTATCCGTAAAAGACTTCTTAGATTGTCCTATATTTGAAATTAAAATTAGTTAGTTTTCTCTCAAACATCACTGTTTAATATTACATGTGAATCAGCTGACAGTTTTGTTCCAAATGCAAAATGCCCATATAGTTACCCTTGCTGTTGCTTTTTGCCTTGCAGTGGTGGTCAAAATATAACAATCAAGGGCAGAAATTTTGATGTCATTGACAGCTTACTCATTTCACAGGAGTTAAAAGAAAACATAAACGTAAGTCTTCAGATGCTTTGTAGTGAAAGTTCTTTTCAGTGATGATTTTGTGTTCACAGCACTATGTCGTGTTGGGGATATTTCTTATTTCTACAACTTTGGTGTTGTAAGCATTTTAAACTTACCTTTTTACAAATTTACTCACTGTATGATACTATCTGTGCTATAACTGAAATAACAAAGACCTCTCCCTTGTAGTTGCCTCTTTTGGGCCGCCATGTAGACGAAAGAGAAAGGAACTTGGTATGACAAGACCTGCCATGGTCTCCTCGTGTGATTTGTGGCGAGTCACTTTAATGAGATAATGCTTATGAATCTGTGTGAAAATGCTCTGTGCGTGCTCGAGGTGTGAGTGAGGAGCAGTATCTCTGTGACCTACTGGCGGTGATGTTCCCATTGCACTGAGAGCTGGGATCCTGAGAGACAGGTGGCTTGCTGGAGTCCCAGAACTCCTGCCATCGCTTCTCCTCTGCTGGCCATTGTCTCCTGGGCTCCCTTTGGTCCCTGCAGATTGCACTTTCTCTTGCCTTTCCTCGCCCCACGGTGGGAAGGGTAGGAAGGGTCTATTTCTGCTGGAGCTTCATGGCACGGAAGCCACTGGTGCTAGGAGCATGAGCGAGATGAAAGGTTTTCTTGGGGCCTCTGAGTGCTACTAAGCACTTCCTAGATCTTCTTCCCCTTCTCTCTTCCCCTTTCTCCCTTTCTCTGATGTAACATAGGAGGGGAGCAACCTTCCTGGGGCCCAACCTGATCGCTCCCTACCAAGGTCGGCAGAGCTGAGGGCAGCTGTGGAGTTGTTTCCCTTGGGCTTGGTAGGAGCTCAGGCCTAGCTGCAGGAAGTTTCCCACTTCATCATCTCACAGCCTTGTCCGACATGCATCTACCTCATGGCACATTACACAAATTGTTCCAAGCCCAGTCTGCATCTGATCTGGGGCTATGTCTCCATGATGCAAACACACCCCATTGTGTAAGTCACACAGAATGACCTGACCAGGAGCCCGGCCTGAATTTGTTAGCGGTCTTGCTCAATTTCCTAAATGCTGTTCCCAAATCTAGCACAATTTATTGAGCACCAACTGTAAACACATTATTTTGCTGGGTACAAGGATGAAAGGCAAATGAAATGGTCACACTGACCTCGTGGAGGGGGATGGCAGATCTACACAGGGCTTGAAAGTTGGCAGCACAGGGTGACATTAGATGCTAGGTCCTCTGGCTCCCATTGAGTCCAAGGATACTGTGTGTTTCCATATGAAAAAGAAATTACACATGGATGGGAGGAACACTGCTGCAGAGGGGAAAGGATGGGCAGGACCTGGATGAGTGGAGATGGAAGGAAGGGCAATTTCAGGTACAGGGGGCAGATTCTTCATCTGCTCCTAGTGGAATGTCACCTGGTCCTGCTCAGCTGGAACCTAGATGGTGGATCAAGAATGGGCGAGAGGGATGGCTGAAAAAAAAATGTGTACATTAGGGCAACTACCCAAGAGTGTCATCCTGAAAATATTGCCTGTAAGTCTCTAGGCAATGGGGAGATACTGGAGGTCTTGGAGCAGGGAGTGATATGAGGATGGGTAATATTTAGCAGTGCTGCAGTAGGAGAGTTTGGAGGGTAGTTACTGGGTAAAGGGTGGGACCCCAAAAAGGACACCCTGCAGATGTTCAGGCATGGCAGAGGTGCCCCAAGGTCCTGACTAAGCTCTCCACTGGCCGGCCCACAGGCTGGCACTGGTGAAGTCAGATGGTCAGCTTGCCTTTGCAGCGCTGTCCTTAAAGGGTGGTAGAGGGCAACATCAGGGGAGGGAGATCACCAGGGATAAGAAAAGAGTGTCTGGCAGCACAGCTTCATTCTCAGGGATAGAAGAAAATCAGGCGGCCAGGGAAGGTGGATGAGAAGTTCCTCAAAGTTTAGGGGGAAAAAAGCTTTGCAGACTGGGTGTTGGTCACTGCTATGGACACTCGCATCTTGAGGACCAGGGTGCCTGGTCCTGTCACTGGTAATCTTTCTGGAAGAGAGTCAACAGCCAGGTTCCTCAGAGGTATGGCTGCTGGGCATGGAGGCAGCAGGTTTAATAGTTTCCAGCCCAGCC
This sequence comes from Dinomys branickii, assembly GCA_004027595.1. NCBI lineage: Eukaryota > Metazoa > Chordata > Mammalia > Rodentia > Dinomyidae > Dinomys > Dinomys branickii. Next base: position 71,928 of record PVLD010002143.1, read on the forward strand.
CAGAAATGTGAAAGTGAGATTCAGGTCACAAGATAGAAAAGTGCTGCTCAGGTGGAAGGTTGGTCACGCTGGTCCAGAGGTCTGCCCCTGCCATCGGAGCTCCCACCCCGCTCCCTTCTGCCCTCTACTCCAGTGTTAGAGACAAGAATGACAGTCCTCTTGCCTGGTGAATTTCTTTGAAGAGCTGTAGCTTTTCTTCTGTAAACATCTGTCCACCACCCTAACCCACCACTTTCTCTCCCTGTCTCTCCAAACTCCTGGAAATGACAGTATATTTCTGTTTATTTAAATATACCTATAAATTTGGCCACGTTGTCTGCACTGTCTCCGGTTTTTGCACCCTCCATTTCATGGGGCCGTTTTTGTCTCTTTGACTTTTGTTTTCTCCTGTTTTCTGTTACTGCCTGAAAACCCTTTTCCTCCTTGTGGTTAGTGACTTCTGCCAACACTCTGTAAGAGGTTCCCCAATGCAGAGTGACTCAGCCAGCCACGCGTCCAGGTCAGAGCCAGCTCTAGTTGAGGGCTAGGCACTTCTCTTCCTTTCCCAAAATTTCCTCGGGTTCCATTATAGTCTTTCCCTTTCTCTGGCCTGCCTCTCTCTCCATAGCCTGGTCTCCCATGGCTTAGCCTCTGGCAGCTTTCATGATTACTAATGATATCAATCCTACTAGCTGGCGTGTGTTGAGGTCTTGCAATGTGCCATTCTGCTAAGCATTTGTGCATGTATAAAACCATTCAAGGCAGCCTTCCCTTCATTGAATGAGCCCTTGTCACATTTGGCTTGACGTGACTTTGGGTTCATTTAATCCTGTGAGGTAGGTAGGATTGCTACACCCACTTTACAGACGAGATAACAGAAACACCAAGAAGTCTGGTCACTTAGCTCTTAGAGATCATAGCTGGATCCTTCAGTCATTAAAACCCTCCTTTTCTTCTCTTGCAGGTCTCTGAACACTGCAGAGCCGATTTCTGCAGGTTTTTAGCCCCCAATTTAAAGAGTTCAAAAGTGCGTCCAAATGTGGTGGTGAAGCTAAGAGTACAGGACACCTACTTGGACTGTGGAACCTTACAGTATCTCGAGGACCCCAGATTTACAGGGTATCGTGTAGAATCTGAGGGTGACACAGAGCTGGAAGTAAAAATTCAAGTATGTTTCTTTTCCTTCTAGCTGGGGATAGAGGTCCCCCTCTTCTCACTCCCAGGGAAGGAAAGGTCTATTCCCACGCATGCTCTGATTTCTTCCTCTTCATTCTGTTGTTTGGCAGAAAGAAAATGACAACTTCAACATTTCTAAGAGAGACATTGAAATTACTCTCTTCCATGGAGAAAATAAGCCATTAAATTGCAGTTTTGAAAATATAACTAGAAACCAAGATCTCACCACCATCCTTTGCAAAATTCAGGGTATCACGGACGCAAACAGCATCGCCGCCTCTTCCAAGAAAGTCCGGGTAAGTTGTGCGGCTCTCCGACTTGGTACCTTCACCTGACTTTTGGTGATTCCGAGGCTAACCCTGAGGCCAGGATGGACTCTTTTATGGAGCTTTAGATTTTGCACTTTAAATAAACAAAGCTGGTACTGCAAGCCCAAGCACAATTCCTCCAGAATAGCTGGCAGAATCCAGCCACTGCCTGTTTGAATGTCAAAGCACTGAACACACCATTGTGTATGATACTAATGAGTCTTGATAGCTTTTGTTGCAGCCATACATTTAGATTGTAGCATCTGCAAGCAGAATCTCCAGACCCGTTGACAGTGAGCTGTCATTCTTTCCCCAAATGCGAAGGTGACACGTGTTAGCAAAAATCCTAAACAGGCCTCCTCAGCACACCCAGGGTGGCAATTTCAACATTAGGGTCTGATGGGGACCAAATAACCCATGGGCCACGTTGCTTCCTTCACCGTGAAGTCAACCTTCTTGTAGTTCATCTTCCCAGACTTGTCCAAGGGACACATCACTTGTGTATTTATGTCCCACAATAAAGGTGTGAGGCCACTGAGAAGGGAAACATATCAGAAGCTGCCCTTTCCTAGTGTCCATGGCATATAAGCTCTGCAGAGTATGTAGAAAAAAGCTTTATGACCCACAGTCATAAATAATTGGATAAAGAACACAACAACAACAAAAAGAAAGAACATCAGATTGGAAGGCAAAAATGAAGAGGTGCTCACGTCCCAGGAGCCCAGCTGTGTGTGCAGAGCTGTGTGGCCTTGGGTCTGTCACTAGACTTCTCCAGGCCTCCCTCTGTTCATCTGTATGGTAAAAGGTATTGATTTTTATAAAATCAACCATAACAACTAAGCACACAGCTCCACACCTCTCGTGCAGCAGAGAAGAGCACGCACTGGCCATCTTCATAGTTCAGGATGTAGTTTCCCGATGTCTGCGCTGGGCTGGGGACACCACAGAGGGAGAGACAGGCACAGATGTCTGTTTTCCAAAGCTTGCCTACAAGGACACATAGTAAAGAAAGTAAAATGTGGTTAGATGGGAGCAGTGGTTACAGAGAAAACAACGGCAGGGTCAGGAAGATTGGAATGGGAAGTGGAGGGACATAGCAAGCCAAGCCATGGCAGTCAGTTTTACCATGGGGGGAAGGAAGTCCTGCCTGCAGAGGGGACACTTGTGTAACAGTTGGAGAGGCAGGAGGGAGCCACAGGCCAGCTGTTCTAGGGAGTCTTGAGCTGAGGAACTAACTACAGGCTGCAAAGGTCCCAAAGCATCCCCTGTGTAGCGTGTTTGTGTCACACCGAGGGAGCCTGTGAGGTTGGGCAGAGGGCTCAGGCCGGAGTTTCCACAGGGGCTCAGCAGATGTTAGGATCTTGGGGGCCATGGCTTGGCTTTTGCCTTGGATCTCAGAGAAGACCCTGGGGAGCTTGCGTAGTGCCCCATGAGCCAGTATCGAGTCCTCACGATCACCCACCCCATGGCGCCATCCACATCCTGCCCCGAAAGGAGGGTGAGGCTGCTGGCTAGTGACTCAGGACGCAGCCGCTGGTCACGGCTGCGGGCGACCCCGGGACTGGCCGTGCCAGGTGTGCCCCAGCCACGCCACATGCAGCCTCCACAGGACAGTGTGGTTCTGAGGACACAAATGCACCTTCATGCTGTGTGTGTGGCCATGGGAAAAGAAGGCTGGATGCAGGGTTTTTCTTTTTTTCAAGTTGTACGAAATTTCTATTGCCTTCCAAAAATGAGAAAACTGGAAAAGGCTCAGAGGAATTTTCTGGTCAGCGTTACCAAACTGGTTTCCACCATCATATGCTTCGCTCCAAGCCAGCCTGCCATGAAATGCAGGGACGGAGGGGACTTCTGCCTCTGCCTTGGCCCACACCTGCAACTTAAAGCCCCCAGGCCAGAGAGAGCCAATGTTTAAAATCCACAGGATTTTAGTCCAGAACACCTGCACTGACATACCAGGAAACTGAGGCACAGTGACTGATTTGCTCAAGGGTATATAGTCCATGCACCCCAAGGGTGGGTCTGAGCTCAGATATGTTACCTAGTTCATCACTCGTTTTGCATCTTGGAGACAATGACTTGGGGCAGTAGATGTGTACGTAAATGTGATGCTCAGCTCCCTCGGGTTTAATAGCGCTCTTTGTCCCACTAGGTGAAACTGGGAAACCTGGAGCTCTACGTAGAACAAGAGTCAGTTCCTTCCACCTGGTACTTTCTAATTGTGCTTCCTGTCTTGCTCGTGATTGTCATTTTTGGTAAGTGCCCTGTTTAATTTTGTCAGAGAAATCATTCCCTGGGGCCTCTCGTCAGGCAGGCAGACTTTCAGCTTTTCAGGGGCTGTTTGCTTCAATTAAGTATTAATGGGTGAAAACCCAAGTCACAACTTTGGGAAGGGGTTACAGGAGCATGCTGAGGGCTTTCTGAAGACTTTTTTAAAGGATGTTCCATTAATGAAAGGCTGGATTACAAAGATGGGTGTTACAGTGTTGGAGAAATAGAATCTACTTTGCTTCTCCAGTCATTTGAGTTGTGATGAGAAAATACCCTTCAACATGAATTCGTCTGGGACTATAGAGTCCTAGAACTTGGTCACCTCTTGCTGCCCCCTCAGCCCACCAAACAGCACCTTCCCACCCCCCGCCCCAACCCCTTACCTTTCCTGGCAGAATGAGTCTTTGAAAGTGTGAATCATGTCATCTGCTACAGTGTTCCCAGGTCCCTTTGAGCACAGAGGTCCCCTGTGGTTGCCCCCTGGCTGGACCTGGCACGCCAATGTGTTTTGTTGGACCACGTACCAGTTTTTCAACCCTGTGAATAAGTTGACAAATTATGTAATTTACATTTTTTAAGATGTGGAAGCTCTGAGTCATTGGAGCCTAATCTTTCCATAACTAGGGCTTTGTAGCAGCTAAACCCTTGAAAGGAGAAATGTCTCCCTGAGTTTCCACCACAGTCTCCACCACTCCCTGGTTTCGTCACTCAACCCCTCTGCCTATCCTTATACCTGATCCCTGCACCGTTTAGTCTGTGACCTCTACTCCCGAGCTCACTTTCATTCTAAGGCCATTTCCTTTTTGTCTTGGTCACTTTCTCATCCCCGAGACACAGTGTCTGACATCCATAACTCTAAGGAGGAAAAGTCGACCTTGGCTTGCTCAGTCAGCAGTAGGCTGGCTCCAAGGCAGAGGAGCAACAGTCCATGGAGTGGCAAGTGGGAAGCAAGAGGGATCAAGGGAGAAGGAGGGAGACAGACTCTGTCAGGCCACGCCCCGAGTGACCCGCCTCCTCCTATCAGGCTTCCCCTCTTAACATCACAGTTAGTTATAAACTCATTATTGGACTAACCCACTGGTGAGTATCAGGCCTCGAAGGTCCACCTCCCAAAAGCCCCACTTATGAGCACATGAGGATTTGGGGGACATCCGGAGATAAACCATAACACTCTTCTTCTTTGAAAAAGAGCTCTTCTTCACCAGCTAATGCAGCACTTCATATTTGCTGAGACAGCACAAGTGTTGCCTTTCTAATATTTTAGGTCAATAGAGGCAGTTGTTAATATTTCCTTCTATATCTTCACCCTCTCATTCATCCATCCATCCATTCATTTATCTCTGCATCCATTGACCTTGTTTTTATTGAGCACCTGTTATGTTGCTGGTAACTTTGGGAATCTCTGGGTCAAGAGAAACTGGGATCATTCCTAATCCAGTGAAAGAAAGGTTCACGGGTATCATTAGCTGGCCTAATGGTATGTATTCACTTTTCAGGGGTCTGATTTTGCACTGTCATTGATTATTTCAAGCATTTTTAAAAATGTTCTTCCCAAGTGCCTACCCCTGTCAAGTGTTTGGAGTCTAAAACTGGGCTGATTTTGGTCTCACCAAAACTGGGCTTGGTTTTGGTCTCACTATGCAGTTCAGGCTCACCTGCAACTCACTATGTAGCCCAGGCTGGCCTTGAGCTTATGGTAATCCTCCTTCCTCAGCCTCCCAAGTGCTAAGATTACGAGTGTGCACCACCGTGCCTAGCTCACATACACCATGTTTACTGAAATGTCATGTCCACTTGGTGACTTACTAGAAACCTCTGACCTACACATGTGTGACACATCAGTCCTCTCCCTTCACTTTCTTTGTAGAGACTGTTTCTGGTCTCTAAGGTGCAGTGGGCTAAATGTGATACATTGCTTTGTTTGCCTGCAAAGCCCTGTAAAATTCTCCTCCTCTCTTTATACACTCCAGGGAGATAAGTGTCACCAGCAGTTCGAGTAAGTCAGTCAGCCACTCTTTCTATTGGTGAAAACACTAAGCACACCTGGCGCAGGCCTGCTGCCTGCAGATCCTCCCTGTAGACTCCTGCCAGGAAAAGCTCCCTGCTGTACAATGTGGCCTATCCACGCCACTGTTGCTCAAAGTGCAGCCTGGGGAACCATGCTCCCAAGTGATACACTTGGGGAGAGGTGTTCCATGGCCAAGCAAATTCAGAAATGGCTGTTCAGTGCTTTCTTGGAGGTGTGCAGTGGGCATTGTGAGTAGGCCTGCTGCCTCCATGGCGAGGTCTGGTAAAGAGCTAAAATTTGGTTTCCTCCGGTCCATCACATCTGCTGGCAGGAGAGCCCTTTGACTATATCATTTCTGTTAAAAGAGGAGAAACTTGCTAGAATGATAATGATAATTGACAGTTATTGAGTAGCTGTTTTTTCTAAAGATTATGTTCTAAATGCTTTTTGGAAGTTATTCCTTGCAATCCTGTCAACCAACATCACAGTGAGATGGGCTGTCTTACAGATAAGCGGCCAGGCACAGGGATCCTGTGGAACAAAACCCAAGGTCACACAGAGCAGGGCCGTGGGCCCAAGCACCAACTCCATTCTGTTCAGCTGCCCAGCAGCACAGTTAGAGGCTACATGAAGTGAAGAAGAAGCACTGTCCAGACGGGCGTTCCTTGTGTGTGATGTCACCCCATTAGAGCTCTGTGAGTCTGGCTTATGACGCCAGCTGTGGATCAGTGGTTTCTTTCTGCACTCAGTGCACAGCTTTATTTCTCCAGGGATGTTTACAAACACTGAAAAAAAATGGAACAGTATAAGTGGCCTGTGGCTGTAGGGAGACTTGGCTTGTTTCATTACTTTTCAACCAGCTGGGACCTTTGGTTACAAGTGAAGGTTATTTGATTTAGCTTTCACTTTAAGATGAGTAGTTTTCTTTCCTCCCTGCTGCATTTTTGCATCCTCTTCTTTAGAGTGACCCTCAATGGGGAAATTTGCTTGGATAAAATCTAGCTCTTAAGTGCTGTTTCCTTCTCTCCCTTCATTCTTTCCCTCCCTCCCTCCCTCCCTCCCTCCTTCCCTCTACCCTTCCCTCCCTCTCTTCCTTCTTTCCTTTTCCCCTTGTAGTACTGAGGATTAAACCCAAGGGCACTCTACCACTGAGCTATGACCTTAGCCCTCTTTATTTTTTTTTATTTTGAAACAGGATCTTGCTACATGGCCCAGACTGGCCTCAAACATTCAATTTTCCTGCCTCAGCCTCCCAAGTAACTGGGATTATAGGCATCCACCACAATGCCCAGTTTAAGTTCTATGTTCTGTCTCATTCTTTTTTGATCTCTCTTTCCATCTCTCTACTTCTATTTCTTTTCCTTGTTTTTATTTTTTAAATCAACGCATCGATCTGATGGAACACCTCTGTCTCCCTAGCGGCTATTGGAGTGACCAGGCAGAAATCGAAGGAGCTGAGTCGCAAACAGAGTCAGCAGCTGGAGCTCCTGGAGAGCGAACTCCGGAAGGAGATCCGTGACGGTAGGCTCCAGAATGGTGGTTGTAGATAAACAAGGCTATTTGACTTTTATTTTAATTTTTACCCTTACATGGAGATGGCTATGGTAATGAGGAGCGTTTGTGAAATGGAAGACAACTGAACAGCAGGGCCGGGGCCTGGCTTTGTGTTTTATTTCAGCTCTTTTCTGCAGCCAACCAAGTAATTATCTATTGTTTCTTCTTTAATGAAAACCAAGGTCATACTCCATGTTAGACAAAACAGCAGAAGATCTTATCCATTGTTTGTGGAGTTAAAATATTGCTCTTGGGATTCTGTTTTGCAGGCTTTGCTGAGCTGCAGATGGATAAATTGGATGTGGTTGATAGTTTTGGAACTGTTCCCTTCCTTGACTACAAACATTTTGCTCTGAGAACTTTCTTCCCTGAGGTAAAAGAGCATTGATCATATTCCTAAGGTTGAGTCTTGAATAATAATGAAGGTATTTTCTTCCAAGGCAACTGTAGACAATACACTTGGTTCAACACACTGGCTTAAATTTAAGCAGAGCAGGGAGAAAGGTAACTATTAATTGCATTGATTAAGGTATAAAACAGTGATGGGTCACTGGTGATTACTCTTTGTCCTGTAGCAAAAACTTAAGAGGGGTGGAAGCTCAGAGTGCTGATTTTTCCTTTATGCTACTACCAGTTTAAAACTGAATTTGCAGTTGGAAAGTGAATTAATTCATTTAAAAATCAATAAATTGTGGGCTGGCCAATTTGTTGTGTTTATCTGCCTGACTTCCATTGCAGCTACTGGATGATTCGCTATCACTTCTCCATGGGAAATGAAAGCACTACCAGGCAAAGGAGGGGGAAGCCAGCACGTGTGTCACTGAGTCGGAAGCAGGCGTTGTGAGCGATGTAGAGGTTTTAGGGCTCTCTTCGGCAGTTTTTCTTTAGCTGATCAGTTCTTGATCCTCCTCGGTTATTAGAAATAGCTGCACGAGATGATTGATGATTGCCTTAGAGCTCCAAGGAGGAGTGTAGCTAGGCCTTTGGGTTCTGGTCTCACCTCTGTCCTGACACCCCCGTTTCCTCAACCACTCACCCGGCCTTCTTCACTTACCCTCTCAAGCCTTTGTCCAGCGCCCTCACCCGCCTTCTGTATCATCAACTATACATCCCTACCTCAGCTCCGTCATATTGGTTTTTTTTCTTTTGGTCTGGAACTGGTGTTTACCAAGAGATCCAACCCTTAGTACACATCAACACCACTGATCATATTTAAATCTAGACTTCTAAACAAAACCAGAAATCTCTGCAGGCCAGAGGAGGGGTTGTATCACCTTACCAGAAGCTTCTCGGCTGTACTTGGCCGAATGCCTAGAGTTCAAAAACCCAGACACAAGCAGCGAGCGATTTCCAGCTTCTCCATCATTCTAGAAGCGGACACCATGATATGCGGTGCTGAGTCTGGAGGTTGGGATAGCTCTATAAAACACACTCCGTATTTTGGGGGCACTTTAGTATTATAAATCAAGAAGGCTATAAATAAAACGTCCACTGTTTGCACTTGTATTTTTTTTTAAACTTATCCTCCAAGGGTCCCAGGTACCAGATTGGCCGTTTACTGCCTCATCCATTTCCATGACAGCAGCCCACCTGCAGAGGCTGGGGGTCAATGCTCCTGCTGGGTGACTGCACAGGGCCTCAGCAAAGGCAGCACCCTGAGCTCTCATCTCCCAGCTCTCTGAATCCCCATTAAGAATTTAATAGCAATAAAATCACGGAGATTCCACCCGTCATCAGGAGAACTGTGTGGGCATTTCCAGTTAACGATTGCCCTTGAGTGCTGAATAGAGTAATCTGTGGCCTGAGAGAGAAACGTTCCTATCCTCTAAATTCTGTCATCAGGAGCAAGACAGAGCAATGAGTGTGCAGGTGTCGGAGAGACCACAACCAAACAAAACATGATCCCAGGAGCCAAGGCTGCATTACTGTGGGAGAAGAGGGATAGTTCCAAGGAGCTGAGCTGATTTAGCTCGGAGTTTTGTGTGATCATAAAGGGAAAGCCATAAAAACTGAAGTCCAAAAGGGTCATTAAAGGAGTGGATCCAGGAAAGCCAAGTATGAACTTGTCAGAACTCCATTAAGAAAGTCCAAGTTAAAATTGAATGTATAGTAATTAGGAGAGAGAACCAGGGACATCGCCACCTGAAATGCGCTCCAGGCTGCAGATAGGTCCTCGTATTAATTAGGCGCCGCGCCGACTGATCTGGAGCCAAATCCTCTCAGCCTGGAGGTTGGGTGTTGGCCGAGGACTTGACTGATGGATGCCTACCAGAGAGTGAGGGGCAGAACTGCCTCAGGTTCGCAGCGGGGGCCAGCGATCACCGGTTGCCCCGTTCTGTGCCCTGCCTGCTTGTTTTGGGTTTTAAAGCTTTGCTTTTTGTTATATTCACGCATCTTATTTTGTTGAAAACAGGAGAAGAAATAAGGGTAAGTGGAGGAACTAGGCTCTTAGAAGAGGGAAATCTGGACGAGAGGACGACTGAGCCCTGGAGAGCCAGGGCAGTGCTATCTTAGTTAAGACTGAGAATCAGCCTGATCAATCTGCCCATCCGGGTGGTGTTGATTCAGCAGGAGAATATTGGAGACCAAAAAAAGCAAACCCAGGGTCTGTCTTTTTTTTTTTTTTTCCTTTGCTTTTTTCCTAGAGAAAAAAGCATGACCAAAATAGTTTGAGGTCTTCTGCTTGGGCTAACAGATTTGAAACTATGCAAAAGATTCCCTGCAGAAAAAATTTACTTTACTGAGATATAAGATTGGTCCAAAGTCTCCATACCAAAGAGAGAAAAAGACAGAGACCTACATGTTTATTCAGTAGATTCATTTAAAGTGTTGCTCAGTGTGTTTTTAAAAATTAATCATTAATTCCAATAAGATTTATGATATGGATTTTTTGGTTTTTCTGAGAGAAGGTCTCACTATGTAGTCCAGACTGGCTTTGAACTTATAGAAATCCTCCTGCCTCAGCCTCCTGAGTGCTGGGATTACAGGTGCGTATCACCACACCTGGTTGAATGGTAAATTCTTTATTCAAACTCATATTTAAGAATTTATGCTTATATATAAAATATTTTTCAAAACCACTGGGATAATAGCACTGATGTACTTTGTCATAAGTTAGGGATAGAATAATACTAGCTGAAGTAGAGCGTTCATGAGTTTGCTTGGTCGTTTCATGTTCACACTGAGCTTGTGAGATAGGCTCCATTATTACATCCATTTTACAGGTGAGAGAAATCAGGCACTGAGAGGTTAAATAACTTGTCTAAAGTCTTGGGACCCCAAGTAGTCTGGCTCCAGATTCGATCCTTGTACCCACTCCATTCTACTCCTTGAGGAACACTGAATGGGAACAGCAGATGCTACGTGGCTGAGTGTAGTTCAAACTTGTCAACATGATTTAGTATTTACCCTTAGGAGCTAAGAAGTGCTCTGATGTTTGCATAATCTCCAACCAGCGCTTCTTGAACTTTTGAGTCTACTCTCTCAAAGTGCAAGATGATGCCTTCATCTACCAAAGCGCGGCTGTGCAGTGGAACTTATTCCCAGAATACTTTGGGTCGGTGGTGCTTCTGGGGAGCTGAAGAATTATTTATTACATCTTCCAGGGTGTGCAGGAGGCATACACCCCGGGGCTCTTCGGATGAGCACATAGTAAACAGACTGGAGTATTGTAACAAAAATGCACTGTTCATTCCCTTTGGATGTTATGAATAATGAAAATGTCTCCTTCCTCTCAGTCAGGTGGCTTCACGCACATCTTCACCGAGGACATGCACGTAAGTCTCCAGCTTTCCGTTTCCAGCCCCCTGACCGTCTGACTAGCGTTGTGTTAACCACTGTCGTTATCACTTCCATTATTATTGCTTTGAGTATTGTGGGTTTTGGGATCATGAATTCAATATTAAAATAATTTACTGTCGTGGAAAACCCGCTGTGGAGCTTCCTCATCTCGGCCTGTTACTATGTTAAATTCTTCTTTGCTGTTGCTCTTTCAGAACAGAGAGGCTGATGACAAGAATGAGAGCCTCACGGCTTTGGACGCCCTCATCTGTAATAAAAGTTTCCTGGTCACTGTCATCCACACCCTTGAAAAGCAGAAGAACTTCTCAGTAAAGGATAGGTATTGGTCACTTGTTTTATTTTTTAATTTTTAATTAATTCTTTATTTCTTTTCATGGTACTGGGAACTGAACCTAGGCCCACTGGGCTATGTCCCCAGCCCTGTTTTAACTTTTTAAAAAAATTTTGATACAGTATCTCATTAAGTTGTTAAGTTGTCCAGGCCAGGCCCAACTTTGAGGTCCTCCTGCCTCAGCCTCCCAGAATGCCGGGATTACAGGTGTTTGCCACTGCACCCAGGTTTCCAGAGCATTTCATTAGGTGTTTACACAGCCACAACAGCTCCATTTTACCCAACACAACTATTTTGAAGACACACGTGCACATAACTGCCCCCTCCAGAACCCTAACAAGGAAAAAGAAAAACCCTAAATGAAGAAAAAATAAATTCTTAATCAAAAAAAGCAGAAGTGTTATTTTTAATTTTAAAAACACCCTGAAATTTTTGGAAAGACTCACTTCTTGTTACCACTTCAGCTGAAGTGCTGAAAATGAAGCATTGAAGACTGGCGGGTGGTTTTGTGAGTTGAGGGTAGAAGTGGTCAGAAACCTCAACAGTAAAAAAACAGAGCAGCGGCCAGGCCAGCCCTGCTCCTCGCCAGGGCGTGTCCGCGGAAACCACCCCGGGTGTCCAGCCAGCACTGTGGCCAGGGACTCACCGAGGTTCTGTTTGGAAACAGGTGTCTGTTTGCCTCCTTCCTGACCATCGCCCTGCAGACCAAGCTGGTCTACTTGACCAGCATCCTGGAGGTGCTGACCAGGGATTTGATGGAGCAGTCCAGCAACATGCAGCCCAAGCTCATGCTGCGGCGCACAGAGTCTGTGGTCGAGAAACTGCTCACAAACTGGATGTCTGTCTGCCTTTCTGGTTTCCTTCGGGTGAGTGTCACAGCTCTGGGCAGTGTCAGAGGTAAGACAATAGCGCTTGTTTTTAGCAGATGCTGATGTCTTTACCAGACTGAGTCCTAAACATTGTATGGTGTCAGCATGGAACTACATTTAATCCTGGTCCTTACCAGGAACAAACAGAAGTGAATATAAAAATAAAAAGTGTTTTTGCCGTAATTGGTCTATGCAAGTGTAAGTCATTTACAGTTTCCTGGGGTAAGATGCTGCTACTGGACCCACCTTCGCATCCTTAGCAGTAATTCATACCCAGACCCTTGTTGGCCCATTTAAGAAAACGTACTGAGACAAGGGAATATTTCCAAAACTGATGAGAACAAATTGTGTTCATATCTTCAGAAACATTGTAGAAATACCCATTTCCTACTGACAGGCTGTCAGCTAATGACAATCACATCTTATCAGCCATTCCACACCAAAGCAAGTCCCCAGAGTGCCTCCTGCCCCCGGAGTTGACTTTTTTGGAGTGACTGTGTGAACTGGTGGTAATGAATTGAATTTTAAAGTCTTTGTGAATGCAAACTTTCCAGATGCCAAGAGGGTGGGCTTTGGAGCCCACTGCTTGGCTCGAATCTAGACCTCCCAGCTTCCTTGGTTATATAACCCGTAGAACTGAAAAAAGAACATTTTAAGACTGTTTTGAAGGCCAGATGAGAAGGTGCGATTGCTTAGCTCTGAGTAAGCATGCCATAAATGTTGGCCATTATGGTTGTAAAATATTAATATGAAAACCATGGTGTTCTCTTAGACTCAATCTTCGCTGGGCTCTCAAAGGTCCCTAGTACAGAAGGTTCTTATCCTTCTTTAATTTCACAAGGCATCCAGATTCCAGCAGAACTGCATAATTGTGTATTTGCAGCTAGTTTCAAAATCTAATTAAACTCTGAGTAAGATACACTGCTATGCCACAGGTTTTAACAGTGCTACTTAAGCTGCGATCCAAAAGCAGCACTTTAAATAGACTGTCCTTGGTTTAATGTTTAATGCAATCTTACAAGTAGATGCACAACCATTTTTTAGAAATTTTTTTTACTGACTCCCTCCTCTCCCGAGGCAATGCCCGTTTATTAAGATTAATGAAATCTGCCTCCTTTTCTGTTTACTTTGTATAAATCAGCATGTGCTTGGGGAGGTGTTGAGTGAATATTTCTGGGGTGAATGTATTGTGCTTCCCACCCTGGTCACTTCAGCCCCAAATGCTGTTGAACCAGGGTAGTGGGACTCTCAGCCTGTTCCTGGTCTTTGTCTTGAAAGGCCATGCCTGCCCTACCAGAGCCCTGCTGTATTGTTAGAAACTCCAACTGAACTATTTCTTTCCACACACTCCTGTAAGGATTTCTGTGCGACTGGTGTGTGAGAACCCCTGAGGTGGCAGACAGAGCTCTGGACTAGGAGCCTTGTTAGAAGCAGCAAGTGTGGACTCTGAGATCTCCTCCCCCTGGCTGTGTCTCTGGAAAGGCTTTTCCCCTCTGGACATTGGTTTTCCGTCTACCATGTGAAGGGGCTGCTCCTAAGTTTTAGATGTCCAGCTCTGTCTCCTGGGATCTTCTGATTGTCACTCAGAGCTCTCAAGAGTGGCTCTCAGGCATGAAAAGGGTGAGGTATTCAGAAGATCCGGGCACCAAGCCCAGCAGTCCCCTTGAGCAAAGGATTCTGGGTCAAGATTTCTCAGTGCTGATTCAGGAGCGTGTGGAGCACTCCGGTGGTGAGGTGGCGGCACAGTGCCCTGGAGGAAGTGGCACCCAGCCAGTCGGCGATACTTCCACTTTCAGTGGAATTAATTCCCCCTTGTGCAGAGGCCCTGATGCCACTAACCAGGTGTCCCTGGGGAGTATGGGATACTGACTACCCCAGTCCTCTGTCTTGTCCCACAGACACTGAGTGGGCAGCACTGGCACCTATGGGTAACCTTCCCTTCCAAGGTTGCAAGGCTTGCTGGGGAAAATTACTTAGTAATTGCTGCTCCTTGAGGCCATTTATTGAATGTGGCAGACTTTATGCTAGGAGCTTTGTTCATCTTTTCTCTTTCAATGCTCTTTTTTTTTTTTGCGGTACTGGGGATCGAACTCAGGACCCTGCGCTTCCGAGGCAAGCGCTTATTCCACTGAGCTATATCCCCAGCCCCATTTTTCACATTTTTTTTTTTTTTTTTTGCGGTACTGGGGATCGAACTCAGGACCCTGTGCTTGCTAGGCAAGTGCTTATTCCACTGAGCTATATCCCCAGCCCCACTCAATGCTCTTGACAGTCCTGTGAGGTCAGAGCCTTTATAACCACTTTGTGTCTGGGGAAGGTGAGGTACACAGAAAGAGGGGACTTGGCCCAAGTGCCATGGCCCGTGTGGACAGCTCCAGGGTATGGGAGAAGACAGAGTCAGGGCTGGTCTGTTAAATGCCTAAGCTCAGCCCCTAGGGGACAGGATTCACATCCCCTGCAGATGTGACTCACCTAGACCTGGTGCTCGGTGGTCACAAAGAAACTTCATCATTCTGGGGCTTTCTAAGATGGCCAACTGGAGCTTTAAAACTGTGGAAGCCCAGGCCTCCTCTCCACAATCCCACATAGGTAGGTCTACAGAAGGGCCCAGTGGGCACCAGGGATCTGAATTCTTAAGGAGCACCCAAGGGATTCTGAGGATGTTTAGCCAGGGTTAGAACCAGGAGGTTGGGACCGCAGTGTGAGACCAGGCGTCATCATCTGAGTCTGGCTGTGCTCTGAGAATTCCTGACTAGGGAGCCCTTGAGTCAGGAGCCACTCCCCACACGGCCCGGGAAAGCCCCTCTGGCCCCCAGTGCCACCTCTGTGGCCCGTCCAGTGCATGCACAGGGTGCTCAGCCCTGCCTCTGATCTGTGCTGGAGGAAGAGAAGTAGGACCATGGGTTTGTGGTCAGGACCTTGCTGAAGCGGGTAGGGGGAGGAGCAGGGCTTGGACAGTCTGTAAACCATAAGTGAAGGAAGTTTCCCATGAGAATGAAATGTCACCTACTGGTCCCACCAGCTTTCCCATCTAGGAAAGTTCTGAACATCCCCCTCTGTCCTGACCCAAAGGAGAGACTCAGAGATATTCCCCACAAGCAGAGAGATGAAGGCAGCCCAAGGACAGGGGACAGGGACAGGAGTGGGGTCACCAGGGGCAAGAGGGATCCCCGGACCATAAGGGCAAATGTGCTTGCAGGAAGTATAAAGAAAGGCCAGCTTAGGTGTGGATCCCAGGAAACTAAGAAGAGCTCCAGGTAAATTCTCCTGATCAAGGGAAAGCAGGTGAGAAAGGCAGTAGACCCCTCCTTTGAAAGCTGGGCGTGCTGGCTGTAAGCTTGACTTTGTAAACCGGGCTTCAAGCCTGAGCCACGTGGCTGCCTTTCATCCTCACTGAGGCACTGTGACTTCCCGGCCCCCGTCTCCCATGTATTGGCCTGACATCCGTGGATCACACAAGGCCGACAATTCCACAGACACTCTCTACTTGACCTGGGCCACATGCCTGGGAGGAAGCAGAATACACACCCTCGTGCCAGAGCTGCTCAGAGTCCTTGCAACAGGTAGTGGCTGCAAATTTGAGGCAGGTCTGTAACAGCAGAGGACGTCAGGTCAGAGCCTTGAAAGATGTGGAACTTTCTATAGTACCCCAGACTAGCTCTGGAGGCTGGCACCACCAGAGGTGCAGGGTGGACCTGTGATTAAACACAAAGGTTAACTCTCCGCATACACTCACTATTCCTTAGGTACCAGCCCACAAGCGGAGCCTTAGTTCACCATAGAGCAGCGTAAGCGTGAAATGGTGCACAGGGCAGGGCGCAGGGGATGTGTGTGCGCATGCGCGGACGTAAGTTTGCCCCGGCGAGAGGAAGCCGCTTCGTGGGTTTGGCGTGCAATCCCAAGTGGAGCGTTATGTACAGTGTTTTCTGGGGAATTTCATGTTGACTGTTAGAAAACACTGCCTCCTGTCTCCTGTCGTGCTGCCATAAATGGAAACTTTAATTCTTTGGAAAGTACAGTGGGTTCTGGGGAAAACTGACTGTCGCTTTGGCATCTTTTCCAAGGAGACTGTTGGAGAGCCCTTCTACTTGCTGGTGACGACGCTGAACCAGAAAATAAACAAGGGGCCCGTAGACGTGATCACCTGCAAAGCACTGTACACCCTGAACGAAGACTGGCTGCTGTGGCAGGTTCCCGAGTTCAGCACTGTGGTACGTGCCATGTAGCGCCCCATCCAGACTCACAAATAAATCTGGCTGGAGTAGAGGTTGGGCGGGATTGGACTGGGGTGGGTCACTTACAATGAAGCCACATCCTTCTGCTTCATTCCCCTGGCTACCTCAGAGGCCTCATGCATTTAGTTAATTAAAAGCAATAGTTGATAAAAATACTAACATGTGCTCACATAATAGGTTTTAATTACTTGGGTTGGGGGAGAAAATATTGCAATGATGCCTGAGGTACTCATCAATTTCCAAAGATTTTAATATCAGGATTGCTTATCGCTTTCAGCATCGTCAAAGGAAATGCAAAGTACTCCCTATTCAGCACTTATAATTGCAATCAGAATTTCTCAAATGGCTCTGCTCTGGGGAGACAATGTGTGAAGATATATTTCAACCAAATTGAGGCCGTCTTATTTTAGAACGATAACACAAGACAAATTCCACTGCGTTCCCCATGCAGCAAGACGCCCTTACTTTATTTTCATGGATTAGTTACAAATGTTTGGTGTCATGCACTTAATGTACTGTGATCTCATAGATATTTTTAGAGGAATGCTGTAAATCACTGCAGGAAGATGACGGCCTGGCTTCTGGAGGGTTTCACAATCGGAGAACTTCCTTTTAACCCATTCCCATTCCACCCACCTGCTACCTTCCCTGAATAAAGAGAGACCAATTTAGGGCATACTCAGGTATTTCAGAGGGAGCCCAGCATGGAGAGTACTGTATCTCCAGGATTACTTACGAATTCTCTAAGCTTTTCTGTTAATATAGACTTGGGGAGGAGGTTGGTGTGTTTTGATTTGATCTTTAGCTTTATGGAGACTCTGAGCTTCTTTATCATCTTGTTAGTAGAGAGGGAGGAAAAAATTACCATGGGGTTTGGGTATTGCTCACTGAGGGGCTGAGAGTCCTGTGGCTTCCTCTGGATGCGAGTCCTGCAGTGTCATCCTGGAAGAATTCACTACCTAATTGGAGAAGGCACCACATTGCTGTGGACCGCGGTCTGATTATGTTGTCTGCTGGGAGAAGGCTCCACAGATGAGCTGTTTCCAGTTCTCTATTTGAGGTGTAGCTCATCCTCCACTAACAATGCCACTGTGTGAGAGGCGGGAAAGCTGAGCTGAGAGATTTCTCTGTCTGTATCTGAGACAGTGCAGGGCTCCTCAGACTTCAGTGTATATCCCATTCGCCTATTGTTAGGCACCAGTTGCTAAGCAGCCCCATGGAGTTCTGCTTCAGTGGGCCTGAGATGTGGCCTGAAATGTACCCCCTGGTGCAGTGATGCTGGTTGAGGGCCATTGGTACATGGGTTTAGAGCCCAAGCTCTGGACCAGGGGGTGTGAATCCCACCTCTGCCACTGAGTAGCTCTGTGACACTGGGCAAGTCTCCAAACCCCTCTGTGCTGCAGTCCCCTCGTGTGTAAGATGAAGGTGATGTTTGTGGCACCTGCCCATCTCATGGTGTGCAGAGGATGAAAAGACCCAGTATTGTGTGAAGCACTTAGGCCATCACCTGGTACATGAGTGCTATGTAAACTTTATTCATGGAACATTAGTTAAAAATACACCGAAGAGTCCATGTGCCCATGCTGAGGGCCTTCCCTTGGGGCTGATGCAATCAGGTCTCTGGGGATGAAGCCTAGCCATGGAAGCATTTTTTAATCTTTTCCAATAATTCTGATGTGCATCTGGCTCAGGGAACCCCGCTGGCTATCTCGGAGAGCAAACACTGAATTTTGCACCAATGGCTGGAGATTTCTTCCACTGATCCTTGGTTTGTCTACAAACCCAGGCCCTTGGTCCTAACCTAGAAGATGTCCGGGCTTTTACTTTGAGACTTTTTCAGAAGCTCCAAACCTCGTTGAGGTGGTTGTGGATACAGCTGGTGGCCACTGAGTTTGTGGTGACACTGAATTGCCGGTGCACCTGTATTGTCGGTGGGTGGGCCTTGAAGAGTTAATCAGGTCACAGGCCCTGCCCTGCCACAAGGGCTGATGGTGGTAGTTCCCCAAGGAGTAGGTGTCATAAGCGGAGGGCTTCCTGTCTCTCCAGTCTTGACGTAAGGTCTGTGCCACACCCTCTTTTCCCTTCACCGCATGAGGCCCTCACCCAAGCCAGGAGATGCCAGCACTGTGCTCTTGCACCCCGGAACTAGAGCCAAATCAGGCACTTTCCTTTTATAAATCACACAGCCTCAGGTGAGGCTGGTATTTTGTTACAACAAGAGAAAACAGACTCAGACAGTCCCCAAAGAGAAATGTTTGCGAATGAATATAGGTCAGGGAAATCCAGCAGCGTTTCAGTTTCATGACAACATTGAACCTAGACAGGAAGGGAGGCAGGGAAGCGGGACTGGGGAAAGAAGTCTGATGCCCTGAAGCAACTTTTGAGGTCTGAGTCCTGTTTAATGCTTTACATCTGAGCGCGCTTTTCTCCCTCTCATTGAGAAACATTATTTATTTCACAGTCAATTAAGACCATGTGTTTCTGATTTGTTAGCACTCAGCTCATCATCAAAATGTTACTTGATGTTGAAGAAATTCGTGTCGACTCTTGAAATTTTTTTTCTTCCCCTTTTATACCCCCTGGGGAAAAGGGAAATGGAAAATTAAACCTACATGCCTCCCTTTTCAAATTCGGATTTGCCGGTGGAGAGAGTCAAGGTGGAAAGGGGTGGGCCACGTGTCTCTAGGGCCCTTGCCTGTGAGAGTGATTTTGAATGCTTTTTTTGGACCTGCCTCGGCCTCCCTTTCATGGTGGGTGACCATACAAGAAGCTTGAGAGAAGGCACAGGATCCTGTCTAAGCTTGTGTGACAAAATGTTAGCAGAAGGTCAATATAAAAAATTTAAGGTTTTTCATTTCCTTTCAGGCAAGTTCCCCAGCCTGAGCCATCCTATTTCTAATTTTCTCCTTTCCTCTCCCTCCTCCTCCCCCTGTCCCGCGTGCCTCCCCCAGCCCCCACCCAGGCTGTAGACTCAGTGGTTTTTGAGTCTTGCTTTGCTAAATTTGCCTAGGGTGGTTTGTGTAACTGAAAACCAAGGTGTGATGAACAAGCTTGATTGTGTGTGTGTGTGTGTAAATTCTTTCAAGGAAAGGAAAATCAGACAAAAATCTAGAGCAGCCACATGAGCAACTTGAAATGACAAACCCTGGGGCCATGGCAGCGACATGTTAGAGAAAAGGCCCGGGAGTCCTGTTGGGCTCCATGCTCAGGAACTCGCAGCTCATGTAAGAACCTAAAAGTTAGGTTTCACACCTCCTGGATCGAGACGTGCTCGTGAGTTGTGTGTGGGGTGTTCTCGAGAACAAAAAGAAACCCTGCCAATTTCTTCAGCATGAAATCATTGTACTAACAAATGGGCTCTGGGAAGTCGGGCTTTGTCACTTGAATCTTGGGAGGAAAATCCCTGTCTTAGTCTAAGCCAAGCCCAGTGGGGCCTCTTATCCTCTGCCGGAAGCAGCCAGCCACCCAGCTCCCAGGCTGGGGTTCAGCAAGGCCAGGCACTCCCAGATCGGCTTCCTGCCTAACGCTAGCATGGGGCAGCTGTGTCTATACCCAGAACCCTAGAACCCTTCAGTACCCAGCATTTCTGATTTGGCAGCCAGGCGAGGAGGAAGAGCTGTTGCTCTGCTGTTTGTCACAGACTGGGTCAGGTGGCTGGTGCATGGCAGGCCCTTTTTCCCTGCGTCAGAGCAGAATCTCAGGGCAGAGGCAGGTTTGGAGGAGCTGAGGAAGGCCCGAGAAGTTCATTTCCAGCAAGGTGGACTCATGAGGGAAAGGACATTTGCCTCACTTTCAAGAGATGAGAAAAACCAGTAACTTGTAGCAGACATGCTGAATTAGCAAGAGGACTTTGACTTGTAATCAAAGTTAAGAGAGAAATGGTTTTTTGAACTCTCAAACCCAGGAAATGAGCTTGCCAATCAGCTGTACTGGAGAGATCGTATCTTGGCACCCTGGGAAACAGTGTTCCGACAAACATATTATTGCACTCATTCTCATATCTATAAGAAAGTCTTTAAGATTATTAGAAATTCTTGAAAAGGCACAGGGACATGCCTGCAGAAATTGTAATGTGTCCATTATGATTTATTGAAGGTTTTGTGCCAGCCCACACCAGTCTGGCTTTTTCCCCAGCAGTTGCCATTTGGGGACAATCATGTTTAATAAAATATTTCATATATAACATGGCACTGGTGATCCCTAGGAAGTTTCTCACTGAGGCGCTTCTCAGCAGTGCGCTCCTCACCTCTCCCTACCTCTCCTTAATCTCCCCAACTCCTCTGTACCTCTCCCTACCTCTTCCCAATCTCCCCAACTCCTCTGTTCCATTTAGTTTGTCCTCACAGAAGATACATTATCCCCATAATTAAACAACCCACTGTCCCGATTAAGTCATTCTCTGTTACTTCAATTACATCCCATTGTTCATTAAATCCTGATGTTTGCACTTCAGCAGTCTTGTTTTTAATACTCCTAGCATTTGTGGAGAAATAGTGGAGTTAATTAACAATTCTTGAGCTTTTTTTTTTCTTTTTCTTTCTACCATAGTGAAAATCATTTCCATTATGACTTGCAATAATACTGAAACCATTACTAACTTCATAGTTAGTGTTCAGAGCTTCCTGATCAAAGAGTGAAACCATTTTTTATAATCATGTTAGGTAAGTCATTCCCTAGTTGATGGCAAGCTGTAGAAAATGAAAAATTAACTTTAAATGAGTGCTTTAAATGACTTTCCTCTTCATGTTCTTTCTTTTCATGTCTGTAATCTTGGAATTAGAAAATAATTTAGTTATCAGAGTACAAAAGTATTTAATTTTCTTCTCTATGGCTCAAATGGGACTTTCTTATTTCATTGTTAGAGTCCTTGTTTATTTTTATACTTTTCAGAGAATGGTAATTTTCATTACAAATCATGGAAAAGATGAAAAGCATTTTCTTGATTTATCTTCTTGCTGTTGTCCAAGTCAGCCTTCCACCTGTTATCTACAGCAGAAATCAGCAAACTCTTTGTGGGCCAGTTGTGGCCCCCGGACTATGCTTATAAATAAAGTTTTATTAGAATGCAGCTATGCCCATTCATTTCCTGATTATCTGTGGTTGCTCCACTGTTATCTTGTTAGAGTAGTGGCAACAGAGAACACCAGAGCCTTAGAACTTTACATATTCACTATCTGGCCCTTTCTAGAAGGGTTTCCAGCCCTTCCTTAATCTAGGGCTTGATGTAATAGAGAAAATGAAGTAGAGTTCTCCCCCTCACGAACCTGGGAAGACTTGGCCTCTTTCCTTTCTGTCTGGACATAATGGTGGAAAGGCTTTGTCACTGTCCACAGATCTGGGACTTGCAGGGCTCTTTGCAGAAAAAAGAAAAAAAAAAACAACAAAAAACACCAAACAAACAAAACCACTGAAAATAATGAAGTCAGTTATTTTTTGACCTAATTCAGAAGTGAGCTCTGTTCACTTCATTCTAGGAAGGACAGTGCTCGCAAAATACGGAAAAACACTGGTGAAAGTTTTGGTTTCGTTCATCAGCTTTTGTCTTCACAGTGGCAAAGGCTCCCTTACAGGCTCCTCCACCCTGTAGTGTGGATGAGGGGAGCAGCATCCCTCATCCAGAAAGCTTGGGGCTCTCTGTCTTGGGCTGGGTGTCACAGAAGCCGGAGCAGAGGAAGAAGGGTGGACGGGCATCAAGCACGGAGTTCCTGGGGTCAGAGGGAAGTCCTAGGCCACGAGTCAAGCTTGGAAACACTTAGAAGCTTTGCTGAGTTTGGCATAAGAACTAGACTTTCTCCTTGACTTTCATTTGGCCCTGAAATGGAATTAGAAATATATTTTATAGGTTTTATTTAATGAAAGCAATTATTGCTCTAAGGCCTTTTATGACAAAGTTGCTGGTGTGTGATAAATTCTTTGGCAGTGACTTTCTGAGTATTCCAAGGGATTCATTCCAGCGAGAACGCAGCCACATGCTGCCCTTATGAGCTGAGACTGTGGCAGGGCATCTAAGGAGGGAGCCGGACGCCCTCCCAGGAAGATGGCTCTGGCTCTTCCTCCTGCCCCTACAACCTTACCTGCCTGCCTCTCAATTCCTGAAGTTGTCACAGCCTACAGAGGGAGGCTGGGGACAGGCCAAGCGAGGAGGAACGTGGCTGTCTGTCCACTGCTGTGGGGCCAGGGCCGAAGGCGGGGTAGCTGTGTGAGCACAGACAAGTCGCTCAGCCTCTCTCCAGCTGTTTCCCCGTGGGTGAACAGCGAGTGATGAAACCGATGCGTGGGCATCAGTGATGAGGTCAGAAAATAGAAGTGTGTGTCGCATGTCCAGCCTGCCGCGGAAGAAGTACTCGCTCCTCATAAAAGATTTTCTTGACAGAGCTATTTTCCTTGTCACCTGTAAGGTCCACTAAGCAGGAAGTGTCCCTTGTGCGTTGGCTTGGGTTGGTAATTGATGATGGGTGATACGGAGTGGGGGTTGGCTAGCTGACGTATCATGATTGAAAGGCTTTTTTTCTTTTCTTTCTCTCTCTCTCTCTCTCTCTCTCTCTCTCTTCCTTCCTTCCTTTCTTTCTTTCTCTTCCTTCCTTCCTTCCTTCCTTCCTTCCTTCCTTCCTTCCTTCCTTCCTTCCTTCCTTTCTTTCTTTCCAAAACTCACTATGTAGCTCAGGCTGGCCTTGAACTCACCATGATTCTCCTGCCTCCACCTCTTGAGGGCTGGAAGCAGGTGTGCACCATCACACCTGGCTAAAAGTGTTTCTTAAACACCTGTATGTTTATGTGGTTGTTAAATGTGATGTGGTAAAACTTCAGTGTCAGATAATGGACAGCTGTGGGCAGGAGACAACTGATAACCCTGAACAGCTCCCCCAAAGACACTGGTCTGGGGCAGTCTGGGAAGGGGCAGACCCTTCTGGTCTGGGCCAGTGGTTTCCCAGCAGCCTTGCCCTCTGTAGCCCTCCTTAGAAATAGCCCTACTCGGGGCTGTGGAAAGGGCACAGCCGGTCACCAGCTGTCTTTTAAGGAAGTTTCCCAGGTGCTGCCAGAAAACAGAGTATGGTCACTTGCCACCCACAGCAGCAGGGGCAGAGTTTAGCCAACGAGTCCAGGGAGGTGCCTGAGCCTGGGGCACTCAGATCTGTGGCTGCTGCATGGTTGTCTGTGCCTGCTGTCTCCGCCCACAGCACAAACTGGGGTCCCCGTGGGGCTGGACCAGTTGCCCTTGGGAAGGGGGCCTTGATGGCCTTTTGGCTTCACAGTTACGTACCGATATGCCCTCGTGGTGACCCCTCCAGCAGCTCTGTGGCCTTGGACATATTTCTAAACCTCTCTGTCTCTGTTTCTCCATCGGTTACAGGAGGCTAATAATAGTACCCGCCACAGACTGCTGAGAATTAGCAAATTCATCCCCAGTGTGCGCTACATGCTCAGCAAGTGCTCGCTACTTCTACTATAGGCCCAGAGCCATGCAGCCTGCGCTGCTTCACCCACAAATGCTAGGGGCTTCAGGCAGGTGGTGGTGGGGAAAGTTCCCCACCCTCCCTTCTGCCCAAGGCAGTGGGATTCTTTCTCCAGGCTTCCTGACCTGCCAGCCAGTTTTCCCAGCTTCTGTCCCCAGCTGAGCAGGAGCCTGGCATCCCCCATCCAAGCCTCCCTCATGTGCCACAGCCCAATCTGTGTCCCCGCTCCGTGCAGCTTTCCCAAGTTCTCTCCCTGTGAGTGACCCCAAGCTACAGCTGACATCTCAGAACCCTTCAAATGCTCCATCTACCTCCTGTCTTTGATCTGGTCTCAAGTCTGCCGGTATTTCCCAGGCAGAATTAGAGCCAGGACCACTTGGTCTCAGCTATGAAGCCCTGTATTCATGTGGTGTAAAATAAATGAGTGTCCATAAATGAATTTGCCTACCTCAGCATCTACAGTAAGCCCTGTTGGTTTGGGTATATTCAGTTGTGAGAAAGAGCAAATGGGAGCCACGGGCCCTAGAGTGTGAGATTGCATCTTAGAGCAGAGTGCGGAAGTCAGCAGGTCCCAGGCTGCTCCACACGCTCAGCCCTGTCAGAGCTTGGGTACACTTTCTCTGGGTTCCTCTTGGCCTTGCCTCATACTCACAAAATAGTTGCCTCAGCTCCAGGCACGACTCTCCCTTTTGTTAGGGTAGAAAACTTTTCATGTGCCATTGGCTAGAGCTTGGTCACATGACAGGGCTTTGGTAGAGGAGAAGGGGGTTACCACTGATGCTGCATCCTGCTGCTGATGCCTGGCTCTTCTTAGCAGGGGAGGAAGGGCAGCTTTGGTTAGCTTTGCTGACACTGTCGTGCCAAAGAAGCAGGGTGATCTGGAGCAGTTCCTAACAGAAGAGCCCATTCTGGGCAGAAGACCAGCATACAGTTTAGGGCACTTGGCTCTTTGTGGGTATTGAAAGTGGAACACCATCCTGCAGATTTGGACTGTGTTCTTTTCATAAAACATCCTCAGAGTTTGGAAGGCCGGCTCTCAGGGCCTTAAGAACACAGAGCTGAGGGGTTTGGCCATGGGCAACCTTGGACAGTGTATCTAACTCCTCTGTGCCCCAGTGTCCCATCTGTAAAAATGAGAATTAGAACTCATGGACTCTGCCCCATGGGCTGTTCTTGAGATGAACCTGCATCTATGAATGCACGGATGCACCATGGGAAGCAGTGCTTGGCACGTTTGAATCACTCCTTAGTGTGCTGTCTTGGTTAGTGTTCCGTGGTGACATGTCGCTCCTTTGAGGCAGGAACAGGCTCAGAGAAGGCGGTGTGGCCAGCAGGGCGCCCAGGTGGCGCTGTCGGCTTGGTCTGTGCCCTCTGCTCTGCTCCCTGGACACTCTGGGAGTGCTTCCCCAGGGGACACAGGTGTGCCTGATGGTGGAGGGTGCAAGATCTGAGAGCAGGGATCCGGTCACTGAGCCCAAGGAGGCACAGAGAAGACTGGCTCCATGGGCTTCATGGACCACAGTGGCTGAAGGCAGCCCCTCTGTCCCTTGCTCTGAGGTGGCACCGACAGCTGCTCCATTACAGACGGAAGGTGGGGCCTGCAGGGACCTTAGGAGGTGGGCAGGCCCGAGCCTCAGCCCCACGTCTTAGGAAACTGCTCTTTGAGGGCTGTGTCAGCAGCATAAAAAATGATCGCAAATCAATTTGTGTCTGAATTTACTCTCGGAATTCCCTGTGGACTCTGTAAAATGCCATTTTACCTCTTTCCCACCCATCTAGCTGTGGAGGCAGTGGCAGATTTACATTACTTTACACCCAGTTAACGTTTTTTTTCCCCTTTTGGTTATGTTTTAGGAACGTTTATTGCTTATGAAGAGGTGTTTACCTTAAAGACAATGGTGCCCTTTAGGTAGCAGCATGATGTTATTTCACAAATACTTGTAAAACTAGTATAGCGGCTGGGGTGCTGCAGCTCTGATTAGAAGGTGCTTTCTAGCTGTCTGTCTTGGAAGCCCTGCGGAAGCCCTGACCCCAGCCCCTGTCCCCAGGAGGGGGACTCGGGCACAGGAGGAGCCTTACCAATTTGTATGCCTGCCGTGGTGCCCGTGTGTGGAGACCCCTGAGGACTCTGCCTTTAGCCCAGTCCAGGATAGGACTCCGGAGGCCAGGGCGGAGTACTTGAAGAGCTGGTGACAGGGGAGGACCCCACAGCCCTGTGGGTCACAGCGCTCACCCTGCAGTCAGGCAAATCAGGCCTCACCTCCTGACTCTGTGCTGTAGCCCCTCTGTGCCTCAGTTTCCTCACTCTGAAATGCGGATGCTAATGATGATCGCTCAGCTTCCTTCGCCAGAATGTTGGGAGGATTCAGAGAAGTGTGCTAGAGTTGGTGTGGGGCACACACTTAGCACTTGGGAGGGGGTGTCTTAAAACACCTGTGACAGTTGCCAGTCCCAGAGATCCCAGTAAATGTCACTAAAGGGGCTCAGGCAGGAAGCCTCACCTCGGTGGCTCCGTCTAGTCGGCACATGCCCTGCTTTGCCCAGCACTGGCCCGCTCCTGCCTCATAGGCCTTGGAGTTGCTTGTAAGCAGAGGGATGTTTGAACCCTGCTGCCAGAGGCTGGCCCGCCACACACATGTCCTGTGAGAGCCAGCAGGGTTGACTGACTGCATCCAAGGACACAGACTCGAGGGCCAGCCTGAGATCGCCCATCAGCCTGAAGACCTGAGAGCCCCCTGATTCGGGTAGCACCCAGCCGGAGCTTCCTCTTGCACAATTATAAACAGGGTGGAAGGGATTGAAAGGCTTCTGTCTTAGCCTTTCACGCTGCTCTAACAAACTGCCATACCCTGGGGGGCCTGTCAGCAATAGAGAAGTAGTTTTGGTGGCTGCAGAGGCTCGGAAACCCAAGGTCACGCGCTGAGACTCTCCCTATCTGACCGGGACCTGCGTTCACACAGATGGTGCCTTCTCTCTGTGAAGTCTCTGGAATAGTGGCTCACAGGCACTGGGCTCTGATGCTGGGCTGAATGAACCACCCAGTGCTGAGAATCTCTCATCTGGCTAAAGGGGCTCGGAGAGGACACTGGCCTCACAGAGGATGTGCTTTCTGGGTGGTGCCTTCTCTTTAACCCTGCTGTGACTGGATGCCCTGAGGGGTGGGACTTGTAGGCGGGGCACTTTGGGAGTGGTCTAGGGCAGAGGCCTTGGAGAGCTGCGGTGGCCCCATCCCCACCCGAGCCCAGGGACTAAGGGACACAGCTGCCAGGAAAGATATGACCTCGGAACCTGCCCAGCATTCAGAGGCATCAGGTCCCTGTCTGGGGTCCAGAAGTCCGGTGTCCCCCAAGCTGATCAGCTAGAGAAGGTTAATTCAGGCCATAGTCACAGGACCCTTGAGAGGCCATTACAGTTGTTCCCACTTTGTAAGAAATCGAGTTACCGGCTGGTCAATGGTTGGTAAAGTCACCAGCTTCTCAGTGGCCACTCTGGAGTCCTTCCCAGCAGCTCATGGCCTTCTTTTCTCACTTAGTCTCCATAGCAGTGAGGGAAGGCTGGCATGAGCCAGGCGTGGTGGCGCACACCTGCGATGCCAGCACTCAGGCCTGAGGCAGGAGGATCACTGCAAATTCAAGCCCAGGCTGTGAGTTCAAGGCCCGCCTGAACTACACAGACTACACAGTGAGACTCTGTCTCAAAAGAAACAAAAAGCAAGTATAATCATTATTACATTTTACAGTTGAGACAATCCTAAGGAACCCCAGTTCCCCCTTTATGTTTTTATTTCTTAACATTCCCATAACTTGATCATTTCACACCCCTTCATTAAGTCAGGCTCAAAAACATTCCCTAACTGCGCTTTTCACACTGTTATCAGGCCCCTCCCTCTGATTGCCAAGGTGCAGAAACTGAACTGTGTTAGCCGGTGCGGAAAACCCCTTGTGCTCCCCTGGTCGCCTCCCCTAGAACCTACGGGCTATCACACTTGCTGTTGGAGATCTGTGTATTTGTTCTTAGACAAAGTAAACCTCAACTTGCTTGTAGACTGGCTCTGAAATAGCCCAGGTGCTGTTTCCCCACACACACACAGAGGCCTTCCCTCTGCCTCAGCCGGTGGTAAGGTCTCCCTGCCCTAGAGAACACTCGCTGACAGGGCGTTAAGTAATGGCACGGAGATGTAATTAATGCAAGAATAATAGTACAAGGTGGGATCTCCGTATTTTAATGAGGGCTCAGAAACATCTGACGGAAGATGTTGAAAGTTGGGGGGGGAGACCATTGTTACCATAATTAATGCTGCATATTAAAACATGACCTCTTTGGTGTGATCAATACGGAGACCTCGTAACCTTTCCTGTCATCTGGAACTTCACTTTTGGGACTCTGTGGTTCTGTTAATAAAAAAAGATAATCACCAGTCTGCCCTCATTTACCGTGGAGCCTTTCCAATTCTTTTTTTGGAGGATGAAATTAGAAATCGCCATTTTTAGAATATTTATGTGTATATACATTTCCCCCTCAGACACATTTATTCAATACTTGCTCTATAATGAGAGTTTTAACTTTGTGTTTTCCTTCCCATTATCCCTGAGAAGAATGGATTATGAAGAAAAGATTAAAGGAGTATCCTGCGACATAGTATTTGCTAATGTGCTGTCACGGGTATTAGTAGGACTTGCCAAGGTTTGTACTTTTTTGTGAATGCCTTTAAGATCTCAGTTATCTAATAGACTTGAAAATCTGTTTATGTTCTTGCAGGCATTAAACGTCGTCTTTGAAAAAATCCCAGAAAATGAGAGTGCAGATGTCTGTCGGAATATTTCAGTCAATGTTCTTGACTGTGATACCATAGGCCAAGCCAAAGAAAAGATTTTCCAAGCCTTCTTAAGCAAAAATGGCTCTCCTTATGGACTTCAGCTCAACGAGATTGGTCTTGGTAAGGCGACGCAGTAGCTACCTGTCCCCTGGTGAACCCTATCTCTGCCACCTCCCCTCGCCCATCAGCTTCTGCTTGGTGACTCTCCGATTTTTTTTTTTTTTTTTGACTCTCCGATAGATCAGACTACTCCCAGAGGCCATATGTACGGGCCAGAAGGCTACTTTGTTTTGTCACGAGCATCTTGATTCTTCTTAGGAAGAGATCACCCATCAAAGATGCCTTTTTAAAAATATGCTTGTAAATCAGATTCATGAGATGACTGACCCTGCGAGCGCATGGAATCACCTTGTGGCAGGAAGTACAAAAAGGTGTAAACCCTGCGCCCCCTGGGTGTGCTGCCTTTCACGCTGGCCTCTGATTTGTTTGTTGTGATACTGAGCGTGTCATTAGTGGGCGGCTCAGCTCTGAGTGTTAACTCCAGCATGCTGGAAAGGTCATCTTCCTCTCTGCTAATCGCATCCTGCATTAAGTGCCTCTACCGTCCTCCCCCAACACGAAGCAGCATCTGCCAGGAATTTATTTTCGGGCTCTATTGGTACACTGCAAAGGAGAGCATATGCGTGAGTGAGCTAACAGGGCCCTGCTCCACTCAAATGTTCATCAACATTTTAAAGTTGAGCTCTGCGCAGCCTCCCAGGAGACTGCCGTGGGATTTTACAGCAGATAATGGGGCAGGGAAGGAGAGTAACATCGCGGCAGTGACAGGCAGTGTAACAAGGCTCACCTCCCCTCGTGTACAGCTGGGGGCCTCCCTAAGCAAGCCATTATAGTCCTCCCCCTCCAACCAGACCTCCTGAAAAGGCCATTGAGGACAACCTCGAGGCAGGGGCTGGGAAATTTGAGCAAGACCATGCAAATGTGCAGGCTCTGCATGACCTGCCTCGCGGATTCGGGGCACCCCCTCCCTCATGCCTGTTTCCTTCCACTGGATGGGCCGATGGGCAGCACAAAGGCTCATCAGGTTAGATATGGGGTCAAAGGTACAGCCTCAGCTAGGAGGCAGGACTTCACCCTGACCATCAATTTCCCTGCCTTGAACATGCCTTGCACGTGTCTTCCTCTGACCACAAAGGACGTGGGCACACCCAGCCTGAAAGCACAGGGAAGATGGCCCAGCAGGCTCTGCTGCTGCCCAGGGGTCCCCAGCGGTGTCCTTGTCTTCTCCTGGGTTTGTGCGCTTCCAGGGTCTTCACATTCTAGAGTAGGAAGGCGAGGGCAGAACAGGCAGTGCACTGGGACCTATCAACTGTGTGCTGCTGATCTTCCAGCAAGGCTGGGGAGATGGAGGCAAAGCCTCAGAAACCAGTCATAAGTGGTCCTGACCTCTAACCCCGGAAGCAGTCATGTTCAGATCTCTTATAGCAGAGGCTCACAAGCTGAGGAGCAGGAAGGGGCAGAAAAGACATAAGTAGTGTCACCGCCTGGGTCAGTAGGCAATAGAGGAGCGTGACTTCGCTGGGAAAAGACCTGCCATCCCACCAGGCACAGCCACTTAGCTTTGGCCAGAGGTTGCCATGCAGGACACAGGGTTGGCGTGACCAGATTTTTAAAAAGAAATCCGAAGTCCAGAACTGTGTGCAATCTCATCATCTTTGAACACTGGTGACAGGCTAATATTAGTACAGTAATTTATAAAACACTCTGCAGGTTCAAGACAAGAAAAAAACAGTATCAAAACTGTGGCCATATTCTGATGCCAGGGCACAAATCAGCCACGAGTGCAGGGAGCTCACACCTGTGCCACTGGTGTTATGAGCAGAGACCTATAGAGGCCACCCCCATTGCTCCTCTGTTGGTGAACCTGCGTGCGCATACATGTGAACATGGGGACCTTTTTATTTTTAAGCATTCAGTCCCTCAGAGAATGCATGATTTTATCTTACATGGCTTCACTTCCGGGCTTAGCTTTGGCTTAAAAGTGCCAGGGAAAAGCAGTGTGACATGTCAGGGCCTTAAACACAAACCCCAAACAAAACCCAGGTTCCCAGTCTGGCTGATATAGCTCCCTGTTTTCTAACAAATCTTTACCCTTTTGTTAAAGTTTCATTTATTTATAAAAAAAGTTTTTGAAAAAAAATAAAATTTCTGAGAGTAACATATAATGTTGAAAATTTTTTGTTGAGGTGGGCATGGTGGTACACTCCTATAATCCCAATACTTAGGCAGCTGAGGTAGGAGGGTCTCTAGTTTGAGGCCAGCCTGACTTACATAATGAGTTGGAAGTGAACTTCAACAACATGGTAAGACCCTCCCTCAAGAACAAAAAGAAAAAAATTCGTTGTGATTTTAAAATGGTCCTACTGTCCACTTTTTTTTTCAGAGCTTCAAGTGGGCACCCGACAAAAAGAACTTCTGGATATTGACGGCTCCTCTGTGATTCTTGAAGATGGAATCACCAAGCTAAACACCATTGGCCACTATGAGGTAAGGACACGGCCTGGCCTCAGCAGCGCCTCCCTCGTTCCCAGCCCTAATCAGAGGGGATGAGTCCCAGTACTCCAGCTACTGGGGCAAGAGTGCACAGGTTGTGCCCTCCTGGGACAGAACTCTCCTTGGCTGCTTCTTCAGAAGGGCCCCGGAATCAGTCACATTCCCCTAACAAGGCCTCGGGCTTCCTGCTGCCTGATGGCTCCCTCCTGATTGAGGCCGGAAGCTGAGGACAGTTGCACTCCCACGTGACCGCCACGTGCCGAGGCCATTGATGCTGAGCAAGCGTCAGAGTGCAGGCCCTCGCCTCGCTGTGTGGTGTTCTCGCTAGACCTTTTAGCCTTTTGTGCAGGGCCCTTGTTTCTGAAGAAGGGTTTAATTTCCTGTTTGCAACGTTCAGCAACACTTCCTGTAGCCTCTTGACCCACACGCTGGGTGAATGCTAAGGTCAGTGAACAGGCATGTGACTTCTCAGTGACACAGAAGTGCCAGGAGAAGCCTGTGCCTGCCAAGGCAGGAGGTGGGGATATGCCCACAGTGGTATCCAGATCTTCGCTGGGCTCCATGCTGGGAGCTGGGGCAGGTGGAGGGGCAGGGGGCAGGTCCCTGCAGCACTTGGAGCGCTTTATGCTGGACCTAGATGGCCAGCAGGACGGAGACCTAAGGAACGCAGGGTATTTAGCGAGGTGGGAGAGGGCACCAGCACATCCAGCAGAGAAAGGAGGTGCAGGCTTGGCAGGGTGACTTCTAGACGCCCGAGCCTGAGGCGGCGCCTGGGCAGCACTGAAAGCCGGTAGAGCCCAGGGAACTCTCATGCTGGGCCAGGTGCGGCCTCAGCATTTGCTTTGTTCCAGCTCATTCTGTCCCTTGGCAGCCCTGTAAGTCAAGAACCCCACTTTACAGATGGATACACAAAGGCTCCGGGCCTGGCTGATCCAGCCGTGCTTCTCAGAGAGGAAGGGGAGAGAAGACAAAATGCAGGTGCCTCGGGCTGGTCCAGCTTCCCGGGTTTGCATCACACCCCAAGAAGAGTAAGAAGCCATTAGGGGGCCTTAAGTGGGGGAGATCTGCCTTTCAGAGAAGGGTTGTGGATTGAAGAGGTGCAGGCGCAGAGGAGGGTGACTCGTTGTCTGAGAAGGCCTCCTGGGAGAGTTGTGGGAGTATTTGGGGTGGGGAATGATGCTGTTAAGGGCAGGGGGGCGCTCTAAGATGCATTTGTCCTGTGGACGGACTTGATCAGGTTGGGGGGGAGCGGCCAGTGCTTTTCCAGAGGTGGGGCCAACAGAGGGGGAACAGCTGCCTTTTACCCTCAGAAGCCCCAGGAGATGGGTCTGTATCAGGCAGGACTCTGGGCCCTCCCCTCAGCCAGCAAGAAGCTGACACTTTCTTGAACTGAGCTTTCTGGACAACAGCCAAGAGCAGAGAACACTGCATCCTTGGGCTCTTTGGCTGAGTAGGTCTCAGCGCGCTCTGGGAATCAGCTGCTCTGTACCCTGAGCCTGTGGCTTTGCAGGGAGACCTTGCCGAAAGCTGCACTGTCACTGCCTGGCCCTGTGCTCAGGGCCCTGCAGCCCAAGCTTCTCCATCCTGGACTCATCTTGCCAAAGCAGTCATTCCAGCCTTGGGGTTTTGTAAAGTCCCCTGAGATCTTTGGAAAGTGTATTTTTCTGGACCCAGGAAGATGGGGTATTGGGGGCCTCCTCTGAGGACTGGAAGAGGCGGAAGTGGAAGTGTTCTGGGGGACTAAGAATGGCATCGTTTGAATTTCAGGGTTCCACTCATGAGACTGTCCTCCTTTCCCTGTGTCTGGGTGGCACGCTTGTGTGGGTGTTGGGAAGAAACCCAGCACCAAACCTCCTTGCTCCCTGGGCCGTCTTGGCATCCAACCCCAGGCCTTGCAGCATGGAGCAGCCCCTCCTGAAGAGGGGCACTTGCTCGCTGCCATCAGCAGGGAAGCAGGACAGGTCACTCTGGTGGGGAAAATAGCCTCCCCACAGCTGTCTGCGAGGCTTGGGAGGGCCTATCGGGAGCGAGGGGACATCACTCTTCTCGGAGACATCGGCTATGCTAGACACCTATCTGCTTAAGGATGATAATGAAATTAATCCGGCCTGTAGTCACTTCCCGTCCCAATGATTTATTGGCCGCCAACCCCAGCATCGCTGCACGGTGGTAATAAATGACAAGACTAGGACATGAGGGCTTAAAGGATTCTCCTTATGTTTAAAAAGCTAAGCCACAAGGCAAATAAACACAGAGAGCCTGAAGGGAGCTGGGAGGTCATCGGGCCACACGCCTAAGCCGGGCTCATCCCAAAGCCCTGCTTTTAAAGGCCCAATTCCAAACCAGTGCCCACCGCCACCCTCGGCCACCTGCACCTTGGTTGATTTAGTACCTAGCACCTCTGCAGATTCAAAATTGGGGATAATTTGACAGGGCTGGGCTGAAGTTTGCTTTTGCCCTCTCATTAAAGAAAAATTTTCTCCTTAAGCATTGCTTCTCCCTCCAAAGAGACAAGATGCTAATTATCACTCTTATTCATTTACTAAAGCGCCCTAGTTTGAGTCATGGAATGCACTTGAAAGCAAAAAACTGTATTTCATTTAAAAATAGGGTCTAATTCAGAGTTTTAAGTGATTCATCCTTACTTCCCTCCAATTAGACCAAATTAGTTAGGTTTTAAAGTTAATCCTTAGTGACGGCCAGTTCCTCCTCCTGTCTAAACAAAGTCCCTGCTGCTGGGGCATGAGTCCATTTCTCCGGGAGCCACTCTTTCCTTAGGGAGAAGAGACAGTGGCTGGTCTCTGTGTGTTAGAACAGATTTCTAGACAGATTGGAGGGCTCAAGAGATATACAGCATCTCATGGGCCATGCAGCCCCCAGAGCCCGATGGCTGGCGATGCCCTATCACCTACTGGATGGCATCCTTGCCACACCCCAGCATGGTGACAGCTACTTCTGATGATGACAGCAGCGGCAGCCAGCGCCTGGCACTGTCCACGCGTCTTGGCTCTGTGCATGCCCACAGCAGCCCTGCGCTTTCAGGCCAAGACCATTATTACGCCGGTTTCCACCAGAGGAAACCGAGGAGGGTGGCTGTGCACTCCTGTCTCATTGTGCCTTATAAGACCAGGGGTTAAGTGAGCTGATGTCTTTACCAACACGTCAAGCCAGAGGCGCCCTTCCCCCTATGATAAAGCCCTCCCCGAGAGCTTCTGTCGTGGCTGTGGCTCTGCGCACCTTTGCTGTGAGGGTTCCAGAAGTGGAGCCAGGGTTCTGGGGCGGCTGTGGCATGCAGCTTGTGGCTCCGGAGGCTGCAGCGCTGGTTTCTCTGCAGTTCAGGTTCCCTTCCTTCCTCTCCCCCGTACCCGTGACCTTTCTCTGGACTGCTGGGGCACCCACACCCCACTGTGGGGTGCCACTGTGGGCGTAGGATAGGTGTTCCGTGTGGCAGGAAGTTTCCATTGCAGATTGCACCTCGCAGTCTGAGCTTCAAGAATTTGAAAGGCAGAAAAGGTGGTGAACCCCTGTGTGGCTGGAGGACACGGTCTGTAACAGGCGTGTGCCATTGCAGACGTGTCCCACTGACACCAGTCACCACTCAAGCGTCATGTAGCTCCTAGGGATGTGCGAGAGGGTCCTGGGGGTAAGGGCTGTGGTCCTTCTGCTCTGTATTGTCTCCGGTCCTCAAAAGGACTGGACACTGCCTAGTGGCCTGCTGCCATACTGTGTCTTTGGCAGCCTGCCTGTATTTAACAAACGCAGGTGGCACCGCTTCTGTGAGGGGCTATTTCAAGGGCTTTTACCATAGCAACTGCTTTGGTCTTCTTATTCCCATTCCAAGGTCCAGAGAGGCCAAGAAACTTGCCTGAGGTCAGACAGCTCCTCTCATCGATGCCCCAGGCATAGGAGCAGATCCAGAAGGGCTCACCCCAGAGACTCGTTCTTCTCAGGGCCGGAGGGATAAGTTTGCTCACAGCTGGGCGTGCTTCCAGCCTCAAAGTAGCCTGGCCAGAAATAATACCCTGCTCGTTAACATTCTGTGATGTCAAATTCAAAAGGGCCCCTTCTCTTCAAAACTCATGATGAAGCTCATGGCTGTGAGTTTATTGAAAGAGTTCCTGGTTTCTCATCTACTTTAATGTCCTCTGTGGCCAGCAGTCCTTGAAGATGGCGGCTCCCCTTATCAGAAGAGGGACCTCCTCGGACCTCTCAGAGGCGACAGCACCAAGCCCAGCTGCACACCCAGGCTGCGGGTCCCCAGCTCATGCTGGCCCTCGGAGGCCCAGCTCCCTCAGGAAGGAGGACCGCCTCGGGTGTCTCCATCTGTCCTCCTGGGATGTTCTCCTGGCCCCAGGGCTAGTTTCCAGGAAACAGTACAGAGGGGGGCGCTCTCTGGGCCTTTCTGATTTGGGAATCCTCGACACCCTGGCCAGTGTGGAACCGTGCAAGCCTGTGGAGATGTCCTGATGCCCCTGGCCCCGTCACTGCAGGACGGAACGAGGTCATCCCCTGGCTCTGAACTTTCCCTCTGCTTCCAGTCTCTAGGCTCCAGCCCGAGGAGCTGAGGGAGAAGAGCTGACGGAGGGAGAGCGCGATGCTGTGGAGTAGAATTGTTTTCACATACGACTGCCTTAGCAGAAAGGCAGCCTCAGGAATGAGAGATGCCGCAGTTCCCGTGTGGTAATTTGTGTGGATTATTGTGCATTCAGATTTTTTCCTTAAGGAAAAAACAGTGTGATCCTCAGACCATATTCATCATTTTCCATAAGACTCAGCTAAAATTACACTATTTCTCTTAGGCTCAGCCACATGAAATTGACAGTTGCTGACCATTTTTACCTCCAGAAATGACAGTTTTATAAGGTTAAATAAAAGCTCAACCTCTGTTTTATGGGGTAATCTCCAATTTAGACCATGAAGAGAGCACCTTGCCATGCAGAGGCCCCACACTCACTTGTAGATTCATTTTAGCAGTGGCTGTAAGTGGCTGGGATGAGTCCTTGTCTTCCTTGGGGTCATCACTTCCAATTCTGGTGATAGGGAAGTCTCCAGTCATCCCCACTGCATCCAGCCGGGCTGGCATCGGCACTGTCACCTTCGTCATCCTGGTCCTCATCATCAGAGAGGCAGCGCCTCTTCCCGGCGAATCTGGGAACACTGGGAGAGTGAAAGAAATTTAATTTGAAATTGCCACGTGCACCCAGTTCTGCTCTGGGCTGCAGAAACACTCCTGCCACAGATCCATCTAGTGACATTAATCTTTCCTTGATTTAATTCGGTTTTCATCCTAAAATAGAGGCCCAGAGGATGCTCCCTGCTTCACGGGCGGATGGGACAATTAATGAGTTACTGGTCGGGAAGCATTTGGAGCTCCTCAGATGGAACCACCAGTATCATGCCTTTAACCCTTTGGATTCCACGGCATTTGTGTCCTAAACTTGGCAGCAGCTGGACTTATGCAAAATAGAAAGCAGAACCCTTTTGCCCCTCCAAACAACTGTAAATTATATTTCTGTCATTATATTAGTGTTAAAGCATCACGTGGGGTGGAAATGTTCCAGCCCTTGAGCAGCTGTGAAAGTTAGAAATACGTTCACACACACACACACACACACACAACTCGTCCACTAATAAAATGCATTTACCCTGGCTCTTGGAAGATAATTTCAGAGTAAAATTTCCTTGGTGCAAGCTGAGTCTACGCTGTCTTAATGCCTGAGCACCACATCAGCAGCAAGTCGTTGCCAGCTCTCAAAGAGACATTTGAACTCTTGGCAGCGCTCCTTATCAAAGGCCCATCCGTGGTGTTTGTGATTATAGAGGAAGGGCGCTCGCTTTTGGCAAAACAAAGCGCCTGACAGTAGCACAGTATTGGCTCAACACTCAACGGGATCCATTTGGGATTCATTCTTTGACAATTACCCAGAATGAATCACCAGCTTCCTTTTATAAAAAGATATTTATTGGCTTGGAAACAGAGCCTATCCAGCTCTTTGTGGGAAGGAATTTTGTAACTATGTTCAAACATTCTCATAAACTTGGTGTCTCAGAATTGCTAAGGGGGGCCCTGTATAGAGCATTTACTTTAATTGCATCAAATATGGAGGAGAATTGAAAAATCAGGCAGAAAACAATGACTAGCTCAAGGGAGAGTAAAGGAATCAGAATCCTCACTGGAAACCCTTTGCAGAGGCCTGCCGACCACAGCCAGCCCCTGTCCAGACCCGGCCTCCCGCAAGACGTCCTGGACACTGGTAGGAGGTCTCCGGTCTAAACGCTGTGGCTGGCGGGACACAGCTGGCTGGACAGCCGTGTCAGGGCCCTCTCGAGTGCTGGCTCTGCTCTGAGTCCTTCTCACGGCAAGCGCAGCCTGCAGGAGATCAGCTTCTAAGCCTTTTGTGCTTGCGGGGCAGCCTTGCACATTTTGATAACCAGTATGCAGCAGGCCAGAGGAGATATTCGAGGTGTGCCCATTTTTTCTCCGACTGGGGAAGGCCACATCTAAATTAGTATTAGAAAACAGCCTTGGGCTTTTGAAGGGGAGGGAAAAATCACTTAGCCACTGATGTTCAGAAGTAACAAGTCATTTCCAGCCGCAACCCTAGGATGGAGGTGAGGCCTGTCTCCCTGACCTGCCTCCTCCCCATCACCCCTCTGCCTGTCTGAAGAGGTTGGACATGGCTCTCCCAAGAGCCAGGCCTGCCCTCTGCATCTTTCCAATGTGTCTTCTCTGCCTGAAGGTCACCTCTGTACCTGGTGATTTCCCAGGGGGCATCATGGGAGGGCCCTTCGGTCTGAGCTCCGCAGTCCCAGAAGGCCTCAGGTGAGAAACCCGGACTTCATCACCAAAAGTGGCCGTGCCTAGGCTTCGCATTAGCATGCTGGGGTGATAGCAGAATTTAACTGTTAATGTGTACATATAAAATCTGAGGCAATTTTTTAAAGTTCTACTGAGATATAATTTATGTACCTTACTTGTTTAAAATGAAGAATTCAGTGGTTTCAGATAAATTTACAGTTGCGCAACCAACACCACAATGTAATTTTAGAACATTTTCATCAGCCCAGAAAGAAACCTTATATTCATTAGCAGTCATTTCTCATTTCCTCTACCCCAGCTTTAGGCAACTAGTAAATCTACTTCCTGTCTGCATAAATTTGCCTGTCTGGGCATGTTTAGGATATGGGATCATATACTATATTGTCTTTTGAGTGGACATCTTCATTTAACATAATGTTTCTGAAGTTTACCCACACTGTAGCATGTATCATTTCCTTTATTGGATGGCAGTTTTCTGTAGTATATTCATGCAATGAACTACTATATAGTGAAGAAAAAGGAATAACTATGGTAGGTAGGACCACATGAGTTAACATCACAGACTTTGTGTTGACCCTAAGAAACTAGGTACCAAATTCCTTACTGGATGGTCCATTTATATAAAGCACAAGAAGAGGTGAAAGTAGTCAGTGGAATGAAAGTCACAGAAATGGTCCTGTCTGGGTGAGGATGGGTGGTTACACCTGTGAAGAGAGACGAGACAAGCTCTCAGAGCCTTGAAATGTCTCATATCCTGATGTGGACAGTGGTGAATAGATATAGACAGAATGCACTTGAGCACTCATTCAGTTACGCACTTAACAGTAGTGAATGTTAAACACTCTCCTGAATGTTAAATTTAAGTTGTTAGTAACAAGTATACACAATTTATTCTTTTTCTTTATTTATCCTTTACCTTTTTTGAAAGTATCATTCTTTATGGAAAAAAGAGTAAAGCCTAAGTGTTTTGCTTGATGAATGCTCAAAGAGCAAGCACATCCTCTAGCTAGCACCCAGTTGAAGAAATCAAAGAAAGCCCTCTCTTGGCCTCTCCTAATTATTGACTCCTCTTTCTTCTCCAAATGTCTAACATCGTAATTTTGACTGTGGTAAAGAGAAGCGTATGGAATGCTTTCTTTCATGTTGGATTTGCTTTGTTCAGTGCGATTGTGAGACTCACCCACGTGCACACAGCAGTAGTTTGTTCATTTGTTGTTGTTTTGTAATGTGTTATATGAATACATCTCACATTATTTATCCATTCTAACGCTGATGGATACACGTGTGGGTTGGTTCCAATACAGGGCAATTATAAACAGTTTGGCCATCAGGATGTGTACTTATTTCTGTAGGTTATAGACCTAGAAGTGAAATTGTTCTGTTATTGCTTAGATACTAGCTTTAAATACTGGTTTTGGTAATGCTTTCAGCACTTCATTTCTTAAGACACTAGTATCTTAGTTCAGGCTGCTGTAATTGACTGAGTGGTGTAAACAATGGACATTTTTTCCTCATAGTTCTGGTGCCTGTAAGTTCATGATCAGGCTGCCAGAGACCTAGAGTATAGTGAAGGCATCTTCCTGGCTTGCAGGGGCCACGTCTGCTCACTGTGTCCTCGTGAGGGAGAGAGCAGAAAGTGAGAACAGGCTCTGGTGTCTCTTCCTACGAGGGTGCTAACCCCACTCGTGAGGGCTCCACTCACATGAATTTATTACCTCCCATAGGCTCCCCGTGTGCTATATCATAT
Source organism: Dinomys branickii (assembly GCA_004027595.1). Taxonomy (NCBI): domain Eukaryota; kingdom Metazoa; phylum Chordata; class Mammalia; order Rodentia; family Dinomyidae; genus Dinomys; species Dinomys branickii. The sequence goes on from PVLD010002143.1 coordinate 111,850, forward strand.
GGGGATTAGGGTATCAGCACATGAATTTGAAGGAGGCATAAACACTCAGCCGATAACAAATAGGAATCTCAAAGAAGGAAACTGGCCCAGGCATGCCTTAACCAGTGAGAAAGGGTATTAACTTCCCTGTCGGAGGACACAATACCCAACAGCCACCACTTCAAGGAGGAAAGGTGCGATGTGGCTCACAGTTTACGAGGATTCAGTCCACAGGCGGCTGGCCTCCAGGCAGAAACATCACGGCAGGGGGGTGTATGGGGCAGCGCTGCTTAGTTGATGGTGGCTGAGAAGCACAGCGGGGCAACAGTGCCCAGGAGAGAGGGGTGAAGGGCCGGGCACAACGCCCCGAGGTCAGCGCTCCCTGACCCACCCAGACACACCCAGGAGTGCGTTCCACCCACCGCCCGGACAGCTCCCCAGCCAGTCGAGTCGCTGGTCCACCCTAATCACCACACGGGGTTTAGTGCTTCCCTCTTCGAGGGCTGGCCGCGTCCCAGCTGGGCCACACTGTCCTGGCCACCACCACCTCAGCACTGAACTCCCCACACCTCCTAGGTTGTCTTCCTCCCGCAGAGGACCATGAGCCATGAGGACAGGAGCCAGGCCTCGCCCCTCCTCCTCCCAGACAGCCCAGCTCCAGCACCGTGCACAGAGCATGGCCGCCCTTGATAAATATTTGATTTAGTAAGTGAGAGGATATAAGATCCATCCAGCCATCTAATTCTTGGGCGAAGTTGAGAAATACATTAAATTTTGAAAACTCATATATTTTTTATCTTTGCTTTCAGATATCAAATGGATCCACTATAAAAGTCTTTAAGAAGATCGCAAATTTTACTTCAGGTAACCAATATAGTATTATTAACCTTTTGTTCTCATCCAGCTTTATGAAGTATTTTTTTTCCTCCCTCAGAAGTATTGTCACAGAAGTGAGATTGAGCTGTTGCTATGTAATTCTCTGAAAGCTGAGAAAAGCTGGTTGGGTCTGTTTCTAGTCCTCAGAATGTGGGCCCTGCAAGAAGAAAGAAAGGAAACTGTAAACTGTGGTTCGCTCTGCCAGCCCGCAAAAAGGAAGTTGCTGCTTGTTAACATCTGTAAACTCAGCGCTGGGTCTCAGTCCTCACAGCTCTTTCCCAGCTCCTCAGTGGGGTGGGGAGCACTGGACAGATCTCCCTGGGAAACGGAGAAGGAAGTTTAAAGATAATCACCTGGCCCTGCACACGTCAGATAGTGCACACAGAAAGTCCTGTTATCGGTGAGGCAGTGTTTGCAAACTTCCCAGAAAGTGGAGGGAAAACAAAGAAGCTTTTATGAGAGCATTAACAGACCATGCTACAAGGTCCTTGTCCCCCTCCCTGACAGCCGGAAAACACGCTCCAACGCCTTGAGGAAATCTCTAGGTCATATGCGAGGTTCGCCTCCAGAGAAATGACACCCAGCAAAAGTGATGAGCCTTCAGCCCCACAGGGTTCCGGGCCTCTCCCGGGTGGCGGTTAGGACTTCTGACTCTGGTAGAAGGAGCTCTGTGGGTCCCAGCATCTGGTCAGTGCAAACAGGGACTGTGGGACTGCTGAGGAAATGAGGTCATTCGGTAGCTCTGGGCAGACCCGTTTGGGGACTCTCGCCTCCCATCACTCCACTGGGCTACAGTGAAGACACCTCACGGAAAGCGGCTGTCACTGTGGAGGTGGTAGCATTCTTGTGTTCTCAAAAGGGGGAGAGCTGTGATTTTTAGGCCTCAGAGATTAGGCCTTTCTAAGCGCCTGTTGCTTGGGGACTGAAGAGTAGAAGCTGAGGTTTGGGTCTCTTCGTGGGGCTCCAGGCAGTCCACACTTTCACTTCCTCCCTGTAGAATCCCGTCCAGCCCATCTCTTTGACCTTCCTGCTCACACTCCAGGTTCACCGTGCCCTGCCCCTGCCCTAGCACCAACCCGGGTCAGAATCCCAGCAATGGCTGAATCTAGCTATTCTTAGCTTTTCAGAACCTACATCCAGGCAGCCACAGGAGAAATGCACTCAGCGGCAGTCAGTGTCACTTTCATGGTGACCAGGGACCTCAACACATCCTGCCCACCCCCCAGGATTCTCCAGGAGCTCCGTTCTGTACTCTCTGGGTCTGACTTCACAAGCCCTGGCCACACAGCACTCCTGACATCAGCAGATGACTTCCCACTGTACAGCGCAGGGAACACGGAAGTCCTAGCTCCATCGCACCCCTCAGCAGCCCCCTCAGCACCCAGCACCCAACCATCAACCTCCCGCGCCTGCTGTCCTCCCTCGCCCCACACGAGGGCTGTCCTTCCTCCCACTCTCTGTCCTGTGCCTCAGATCCATCTTCCTGACCCCTGAGCACCCCACACTCTCACCTCTTAGCGCACAGTGCTGCTGTAAATGGGCTTTTCTCCTCTTGCCTGTTATACTTTTTCCCCATTAACGTTTGAAGATGTTCTAGTTGCTCTCATTTTCAAGTGCCCCAGTGCCCCAGTCCCTGCCTTCCACTCCCTTTCCCTTTATAGTTAACTTTCTCCCAAGCTTTTCCTCCTCCGCTCTGTAAGCTCCGTTACATGGCCCTTCTTCTCTCTTTTATTTTTTTTGCTGTTGAGGTCTTGCTATGTAGCTGAGGTTGGCCTTCGAAGTCATTATGTAACCCAGGCTGGGCTCAAACACGCAGTGAGCCTCGTGCCTCAGCCTCCACCGGCAGGCGCCACGGGGCCACGCCCTCTCAGATCCTGGAAAGGGTGGCCTGCCTTTCCCCCTCGGGGCCTCCCCGCTCACCCAGCTAACTGTTCGTTTAGGTTCAGCTTCAGCTCCCTTCCTCAGGGCAACCTTCCAGACTTAGGCTGGTACTTGTTAGGTGCTTCCTTCACAGATGTCTTCTTCATAATCCTTACCACAATTGTGATTAAGTGATTAACTGTGCAATTAGTGGTTTGCTGTCTCTCGTGGGCTGGAATGAGCATTCCATTAGGGTGGGATGAAGTCGTCTTCCTCCTTGCTGTACTTAACACCTGGCAGCCCTGACACAGAGAGGTGCTGCAGGTGGATTTGTTAAATGACAGGCCCGATCCTTCCTGCCCCAAACCCAGCAGGTGGCTGCTCCACCTGTTTGAGCACCTCCTAGAGGCCAGAGAAGCTGTTTCTAGCTCCTGTCCCTGCTCCAGGCACCCTCGCACTGACAGTGGGGGTAAAGTTGCCACCACAGAGGACTCCAGCAGAAGGACTGTTGGGTTCACAGTGCAAGCAGGGCTTTTCAGAAGGCCAGTTAGCACATGGCTGACCTGTTAATGGACTGTTTTTTCCCCCCTCTCTGGCATTCAGATGTGGAATACACCGATGACCACTGCCATTTGGTGAGTTGAGGCTTTCTGGTGCTCGTTGTGGAAATTGCACGCCTCCTGGAGCACGCGTGGTCGCCCTGGGTAACACTGCCGCTCTGTCTTCCCTTCAGATTTTACCAGATTCAGAAGCCTTCCAAGATGTGCAAGGAAAGAGACATCGAGGGAAGCACAAGTTCAAAGTAAAAGAAATGTATTTGACAAAGCTGCTGTCGACCAAGGTACACTTACTGTTCTGGGAGCGCTTTTATGAGTACCTTGGGGGTGTGTGATGTGTTTGACTTAATTTCCACTGAAGTGTGAAAATGTTACAAATCCCTTGTGCCTTCCAGCAAAGCAAAATGGAAGTTTAAATTGTAAACACTTGCTATCCCCTGCTTTTCTTCTTGTTTTTTTAATAAACTATAAAGATAACAGCACTTTACAAATTTCTACCATAGCATCTTCAATCAGGGATTTTAATATTGTTCCAAGTTCTTTTGCCCACCTTCTTGCTGTTGTTATTTTTTAGGTTGACAGGATAATTATTCCTTTTTGTTTACTTGTTATTATAGATAAGCAATAAAAACTTCTTTGAACTGCAAATAAAATGAAAGGGGAGGATCGATGACTATAAACCTAGTAAATCTTACTGATTTTTAAAATTTTTTAAAGTTAGTAATCTACTCACATACAAAAAGTGCCAGATGTAAAAGCCAGCGGCATACCAAATCAGGAGCAAGTTTTACTTCCTGTGGATTTTCATGAGATTAACAGAAGTCTGTGGTGATTTTTTTCCCCCTGAAATGACTAGCACTAGAAATGTCACTATCTAACCTGACCCTAGTTACCTTGCTGGGCACCCCTCTTATATTATGGACAGAGAGAATCTGCTTAGGGTTTAGGAGATTCGTTTAGTGGGCAGAGAACAGCCTGAGCCTTTTGATTTTCTCAGCTTTCCCAGAGAGCTCAACCAGGTGTTTTTTGTAAAATAAGCAAATGCTTCAGAAAGCGCACAGTAAAAACACTATGATGGAAATACAGGCAGCAGGAGAAATTCTGGGAATGGAACAGTAACGCTTGAGTTTTCCAGGGTGAACATGACTTACAAAAGCCACACATGCCTGGCTCCTTGGTTTCTGTATCTGGGCCTGCAACTGACCTGTCAGTTGCTAATTATTGCTAAGAAATCCTCCCTTCTTTGCGATTTCTAAGAAATCATAAGCAAGAAGCTTATGAACTAAATCTACCCTAAAGCTTATGAACTAAATCAGAATCTCTGTCACTTACTGTATTGGCCACCTTTGATAATTTTACATTTTCTGTTCAGTTTTTCTCTGGTTGGTACATCATTTTCTCTGAACTTAGGTTTGGTGTTCTGTTCTGTTTACAAAATCAGTGCCATATTTTTTAATCTCCCAACTCTGATGCTCTTGGTCTTGCAGGTGGCAATTCACTCTGTGCTTGAAAAACTTTTCAGAAGCATTTGGAGTTTACCGAACAGCAGAGCCCCATTTGCTATAAAGTACTTTTTTGACTTTCTGGATGCCCAGGCTGAAAACAAAAAAATCACAGATCCTGATGTTGTACATATTTGGAAAACAAACAGGTGGGAATGTGGGCGATTATTGACTGTTTTCAAGAATCTGGGACAGAAATATTAACTAAAATGGGGGCATGGACAGTTATAGAAGGGTTCATTTATCTTTGTACCCGGATCTTTGGCCCAGGTAAGCTATAAAGTCAAAGTAGTTTTTTTGCTGTGTTTCTATTTTTAAACAATATATGAAATCATTGCTATGCAGAGGATCCTGTTCTTTAGGGTAAAATGAAAAACACTGCTATATTTAATGCTTGAAAGACTTTATCTAGAAGGTTAGAGCAGCAAAAAGAAAAAAAGAAAAATTAATATTTTGTGGTTTTATCATACAATTTTTCCATTAGGAAAAACTTTTTAGTCCGTAAAATAACGTTACTTTGCAATGTTCAAGCTGTGTGTCTAAATTCATGCTTTTATCAAATGCAGTACTCAAGTACCAGGAGAATTATAATCAAGAGTTTGTATTGTTTTTTGGGTTTTTTTTTTTAATTTTTTATTTTTACATTTTACCTTAAGGCAGGGCATCCAGACTTTTGCGTTTTTCTTTAGAAAAGAAACCTGGTTCCCTACCTGTATTTGAAAGAGGCTACGCTGGCACCCAGGGAGAGTTACAATGTAACTCTGCCCATCTGGTAGGCTCCAGCGCCTCCAAGCATTCAGGTCAGCCACAGCAGTTTCAAGCAGCTTTAAAGGTGGAAGGTGCAGAACTCTAGGTCCAGCCCCCTCCTGTGAATCCAGTGGGTCTCAGCGTTCCACTCTGGCTCACTCCTGTCCCTCAGCCCTGCTGCAGCTACACCCAGCCTGGCACTGCAGGCCACCATTCTGTGGTGGAGACAGTGGCACTTGCCAGGGTAGAAGCCGTGCCGGGGAGGTGGTGAACTAGACCTGAGCTGAAAAGGAGATACTGGAAGGGCTTTGAATGATCCCCAAGTTCATATGCGAGTATTTATTTGAGACCCTGCCATGCACCAACACCGTCGGGTGCTGGAGTACAGCAATGAACAAAACGGACAAACCCGCATCCTCACGGTGCTTGTGTTCTAGCAGGTGCAGACAGACAGCAAATCTCAGGCGTTCCCTGGAGGGCATCAGAGGGGACGAGAGTGGAGAGGAAGTGGGGAGGGAGGGGAGTGAGCACCAGGATGCTGTGGCCAAAGGCCTTGCAGAGATGTTGAGAACTGAACCGATCAGGACCTATGGATGAAGAATCCAGGGAGAGGACGCAGCCAACACCAGGCTGCCTCCGCCCCCGGGGAGGGGCCGAGGTCAGGCCTGGGAAAGCTCAGCGAGAGGCTTCCCTGCTGGGCATCATCTCATGTAACCCAGACCTGTCTGCAGAAACTCCTCACCGGGACAAGGGCCGCTTCCAACCCTCCTCCTGCCTCTCAGTCGCTGTGCTTCACCCTTTCTGGTTCTGAGTGCGGTGCCATCTATGGCTTGGTAGTCTGCCTAGCAGATTTGTGTGTTCAGTAAGGATGTAGATCCCTCTTTACAAACTGGTATACAGATGACTGGCTGTCTGTGGATGGCCCTATGTGAGAGGAGCTTATTCTCTTTGAACAGCCTTCCTCTTCGCTTCTGGGTCAACATCCTGAAGAACCCTCAGTTCGTCTTTGACATTAAGAAGACACCACACATAGATGGCTGTTTGTCAGTGATTGCCCAGGCATTCATGGATGCCTTTTCTCTCACTGAGCAGCAGCTAGGGAAGGTAAGGCCCTGTTTTGCAGTTTCTTACACAGTCCTATGAGTCTACAGCATGATGTCAATGTCTTATGAACATTCAGGTAATTGACAGTTGGCCTCAGCCACACTAGCTGAAGAGAAGTAGTCACTCATGGTCACTGTAAATTTGCTTCTCATTAAAATCTGTGCCATTTATTTGAATTTTTTATCACTTTTTTTTTGTTTTTTTTTGAGACAGAGTCTTGCTATGTAGTTCACACTTGCCTTAAACTTGCTTATGTAGCTCATGCTGGCCTTGAACTCAGCAATCTTCCTGCCTCAGCCTCCTGATGCTGAGATTACAGACATGTGCCACCATACCTGGTTCCCATTTACTTTTATTTTTAATCTCATTCATAAAGTAAAACAACAAAATAGTTAGCCCTACCCTATCGCAGAGTTGTGCCTCTGAAAAACTACCATGAAGTATACATTTTCCTTGTTTCTTAGAAAAACATTCAAAGGACACTGATAAACTAACCCAAAACATAAACCATTAATATTTTTCCAAGTCAATTCCATCTGAATATATTATAAAAAGTCTATTTCAGTATAACAAACAGCTTATGGGGAAGAAAACCTTGTCTGAGACTTCTAATAATACCAGTTTGTCAGTTTATAATCAAGTCATGAACATAGCTTTCCTATGGTTTTCTTTGCTGATAAAAAGCCCCGAGAAAGCAAAGAAAGATAAAAATACAGAGCAAGCTTTGAAAAAGATATTTCGGTCTTTTCCAAGCACTCCAAAATAAATTAAACTGAGCAATATCTGTACCTAATGGGTTTCAGAAAACCCTCTGAAAGCTGAGAAGTGGCTCTTTGGTAGGAAGATCTTCCTAGTACCAGGAATGAACGGTAATTGATGTTCAGGTTCCTCAGATACCGAGCCAGCCTTTCAACTCCTTGTCCCCACTCTTCCTGCAAAACAAACTGCGTTTTATGTGTGTCTTCCCTCCCACTGGCCGGGCTCTCAGGTGGGCTCCTCAGCAGGATCTCTGACTCTGCCTTCTGTCCCCTTCTGCCCTGTCCTCAGTCCACTGGTTACCGCTTCCTGCCCTCATCAGAAGTCCCACCCCTTCTTCTCATCCCCATCCCTTCTCCTCCATTCCCTCCTGTGGGATAACACTCGTCTCCGAGCCTGCGTCCGTGCCTGCTGTCCAGCCTTCCCTGTACTTCCCATTGCACTGCGTCTCAGGTTATCTCCCTAGAACGTCAGTCTGACCTCACCAGCCTCCTGCTTACAGGCTTGAGAATATCACCCATAACCTCCCAGCTGGTCTTTACAGTGTCAAGTGCACCTTCTGATCGACATCAGGCCTCTTCTGGCCTCATCATTTATTGGCACACTCTCAATGCTTTCCCCAAACACACCAAGAGCTCATGTCCACATCCCTTCCCTCAGGGCTTTCCAGTCTCACAACATATGTGTCTAGTAAAATCTCACTCATTCATTCATTCATAAGTCATTCACTCAACACACAATTACCTTCTGTGTACCAGAACGTGTCTCAGATCAGTCTAACTGCTTCCTGTGTGAACTTTCCCCAATACATTTCCCACAAGGCTTTCTTCATTTGACTGATAAGGTTTGCCTTAGCACAGCACACTGGAAAACACTTGCATGTTTGTTTATTCCTAGGAAAAATGGTCAGTTTTGGATTATTTACCAGGTTCTTGGTATGATTCCTCAGAAGTGCCACATAGGTAGTTATTGTGACCTTCATTTTATAGATGAGGAAATTTATGTCCTGAGGTTATGTCTTGCTGAGGTCACAGAGAAGTTGTAGACTCTGATTTACCCAACTCCGTAGCCTTTTCTTTTTAGAGCCTAATTATTTATGTCGGAATTAACACTGTAAATTTGTCTTCTCCATTAGATTGTCAGCTTCTCAAGGGCAGCAGCAATCATCTCCATCTTTGTACAGTCAATGCCCAACGTACCTGGCTTAGTGTTTATTGAATGAACGAATGAGCAAATGATTACATTATTTGTGACTCCCACTTAAACTTAACGAGAAAATCTCAGTAACATCTTCATCAAGGCATCCTTCAGCATGAATCATCAGGCCACTCACTGAGCCAGTAGATTCTGCAGAATGCACTGGAGCATTAGCCTAACCATTCACTCACCTACTTTCCCCAAGGAGAATTTTTTAAAATGTTGTAAAAAATGATTTCTTAATATAAAATCTTCACTTACTTGCTCTCTAAATATTATATCACCATTATAATTATTGCAAATTCAGACATCAGAGCCACCAGTACTAACAACCATACGTTTCCTTAAGGAAACTGGAAGATCTACTTAAGGGATGAGCTGGAAAATCTGCCACTGCCAATTACTTACCAGTTTCATAGTTATATAAAGGGTTCAATGAGACCTACAATCAAGTATTTTATAAATGCCAAATTCACTGGTGGGTGAGGGTGAAAGCAAATGTTCTAATTCAGGCTTTTTACAACCATTAGTAATGAACTATGATTGAAGTAAGTTCCATTGTTACAGTAACTCAAAATCATGCAAAAATAATAATTTAGCTCTTTTATGAGAGGAAGGCAGAATACATTAGCATTTAATCTGCCCAAAAAGAACAGTGACTCACCAGAACTATCTACAAGGCAGTCAGTCACTCAGTCACCATTTACTGAGGCCTCCTGCATGCAGCCTTGTGAGCAAGAGGTAATGCTGATGGTGGAGGTTCAGCTACATTGTGCTGGTATAAATTCTCCATGGATTTTTACATGTGTGCTGTGGTTGCTTTTTTTTTTTTTCCAGGAAGCACCAACTAATAAACTTCTCTATGCCAAGGATATCCCAACCTACAAAGAGGAAGTAAAATCTTATTATAAAGCAATCAGGGATTTGCCTCCATTGTCATCTTTAGAAATGGAAGAATTCTTAACTCAGGAATCTAAGGTATCATTCAAAACCAGAAATAAGCTTCTATTTGATTTTTTTTAAAGATCATTTCAGAGTCTCTCAACAAGCTTTTTCTTCCTTAGAAACACGAGAATGAATTTAATGAAGAAGTGGCCTTGACAGAAATCTACAAATACATCGTAAAATATTTTGATGAGGTAAGACTTTATTTAACATCTTTTTAACCTATGAAGCAATAACAAGGGTCTTGCTATAGTGTTCAGTAGGTCTCAGGACAGCTCTGGCATCCGAAACAGCCAGAGAGGGAGGCCAGGAAGCCTGTCTGAGGTGGGAGTCCTGGCACCAAGCCAGACCCGGCACATGGCCGCCCCTCTTGTCTTTAAATCAGGTGCCCACCAGCCTGCATTTACATTTGAGTTCATGGGACCTACAGCCACAGTGACTCAAATTAACACTGATGAGTAAGTTGTAGCTTTGTTCAAGGGGGCCAGCTTAGGCTTCACTGTAAACTGCTAAAAATGAAAGCTAAGCCTAGATTCTGTGTTCCGTAGTTATATGAAATTATGACATTTCTAACATAAGCAACTATTTCAGTAACAACTGTTTTAATTCAGGCTTTTTACAACCATTAGTAATGAACTACCATTCACCTTTATAATTAATTCTCCTTAACCTGGATGCGTTGTTTCCAAATATGTTAATTCCCCCTTCCCTGATTCCCCCCACTCAGTCATGCTGGGACAGGCTATCCATGTCACTGGTGAGAATAGCTCACCAATTCCATTTGCTACTTGAAGATCAAGTGAAGAGATAAGGTAGGGTAGAGGCAATGAGTTCCTTAAACATGATAAGCATCCCTCTTTCCAAGGGTGAGAAGGGAAGCCCTGTGGAGGGGAGGGGAGGGGAAGGGACAGAAGGGACTACACTGTCCAGGAGGGGAGGAGAGGGGAGGGGAGGTGGGGGAGGGGAGGAAGGGGGGAAGTACTTGTCTCTGACAAGGATGCTCCTGCCTGCTGCATTTAAGGAGACATACTTGCCTGCATGTTGGCTGCCCAGGAATGCTTGCTGTGCTTGGAATGGCTGTGACATAATGCATAAAGCAGGGCCCTGGAAGTCTGGTCCCATATTTATAAGAAAATAGTTGGTATTTCTCGAGGCCTTCTATTTTAAGCCAAAGTGTTGTTGATCCTGTGATAATGACTTGGCAAAACAACTTGCAAAGTGAGTATGTAAATAATCGGAGAAAATGTTGGCATCTGTTTCATACAGATTGTACCACTCACAGCATCAGGAATTACAAAGAAAAAACAGAATTATAACGCTATACCCACAATATCTAAAATAACTATTCTAATTGTCAACAGATTCTAAATAAACTAGAAAGAGAACGAGGGCTGGAAGAAGCTCAGAAACAACTCTTGCATGTAAAGGTCTTATTTGATGAAAAGAAGAAATGCAAGTGGATGTAAGCACCTGGGGCCTGGCTTAATGTGGCAAAGTTCTTCAGACGACTTGGGAGCGAAATGGCCACTTGTGTCGTTAAGTTTTTAGGTTTGCACAAAGGTTCCACTTTGAGCACTGTCTTTTTTTAAGAGACCAAGGCACATGCATAGCTTTTAATAAGCATATCGACCACTGTGCCTGTGTGTATACTGTGGGAACCCTTCCGTAAATAGAGTTGAAGTGGTTGTTGCAAACAGCCTCCTTGTTTACAGAGAATACAGGGCCAGTAAGCAAGTGTCAGTATTGTAATGACAGTCCCCACTTAAGCACAATGATATCTAAGTGGTTTTGTTGGAAAACTACAGCTGTGTAGCACTTGTAACTACACTGCACCGCTGCAGAAAAAGGGATATTGCCAATGCACAAAGCAAAATGTGAACTGAGTTATTTGGGAACGAGGTGGCAGCGTTAGGGCAACCTCAAGGGTTTGCAGCATTGAAACTTTCCCCAGTAGTTCTTGGAAAAGCTGACCGCAGAATTTGGTGGTGTGTACACTTAGCATTTGTGAGTGTGTGTGTGTGTTTAAACCAAAAACTAACAGTGTTGCAACATTGTTGAAAGGGCTCGTGTTTTTCAGTGGTCACCAACTGCACTCCATCCAGCTCGCCCCCATTTCCCATCCAGGAGCTCTAAAGCAAGGAGAGGGGGAGTGAGTGGGCTTTGTTAAGATGCAACAGTGGTTTACCCAGACCCTTCGTCCTGATGTATGTTCCTTTTTTATTTATCTTTTCAAACTAAATGTATTTGATGGTGAACATGTTGGGTATTGTAAAGAATATTAATTTTATTTAAAAACCTTTGATCAGAACTATCTGTGGAAGTGTAAGTCACTCTAATTCTACATTTCTATACTAGTGGCTCCTTGCTTTAGATTTCTGGTGAACCCTGTGGTTATAAATACTTGTGTGTGTGTGATTAAAAAAAAAGATACATTTTACATTTCATCAAATTGCTGTTCACACTGGAGTATTATATATAAATAAATATATATTTGAGGCCCAAGGCCTGAAAACTATTAGTAGACAACTTGGTATCTTAGTCCTACTATGTACTTTTGGAAATTAATTCCTTACAGGAGAAAGAATTTTAAATACTCATTCATGCCTTTCTTTTTTAAAAAAAACTCCCTATCCAGTTATACTGTAGTCTTTTTATTGCTGAGTTTTTTATTCCTGAATTTTGCTGCTCATGACCAATTGTAATACCACTGTGTTTTCCTTCTATTAAACCAGAAGAAGTAGAAAGTGTAATTGGCAACTCTGAAAGCTTTCCTTGTGGCAGGCACCTTTCACCCTTGGTGCTCTAAGTCCCCAATCTAAGGAAAAAAAAAAAATTCAGGTAGCAAATAAAACATTGATTACACATTCCTTAAACCATTTACCAACACTGCACGGAACATCAGAGCTGAAACGTGGATTTGTCTTAGGTAGATGCAGTTCTTTTCTGTTTCTTCATGTCTGGTAAAGAGTGAGAGAGGCGACACCTCAACAAACGGTTCAGAGAAACAGTTACTACCCTGATAGGCACCATCCCAACCCTGTGCTTTTGACCACTCTCTGTCCAGTGGACACATCTCAAAAATACTACCAAATAGGTTCCTTTTAAGTATAAGGTGAGAGGTCTGGTCCCCATCCAAAGCTGCTACAGTCCTCAAGGAGGTGAAGGCACTCATGAGAACAGCGACAGGAGAGCTGAGAGGCAGGGGTAGGAGGGTCGCCCAAAGGACTTCCCCTTCTCTAGGGCACAGTGAACTCAAAGGATCGGCTACGGCTTTATCTGAGTATCTACTGCATGCTACACGAGGGTGTCCCTGTCCAGCTCTCTGGCACGTGAGTCCTGTGTGGAGAGTTACCTCCTCTTCTGGGGGCTGTGCTGTTAGGAACTTTGGGCAAGTCACTTACCTCTTTGTGCCTCAATTTCTGCGTATTTCTAACCTACCTCACTGAGGTGGTGTGGAGATTCACTAATGTATGTAGCGTGTTTGTCAATCCTCCAGTGAAAAGCACTATCTAGATCACACTTTGGATCACATTAGCCAAATGCAGTAAATGGCCAAATTAGATGTGTGCTGAAGACAATCAGTCACTGGGTCTAATTTAAACAGCAACTAGAGAAACAAATGGCAAACAATATCTATTTTCAAGTTTCTTTGCATATTTTTTGGTGCAAAACAATTCATTTATAAATTTTTTTTCTAACAGTAGTGTCTACAGCAGCATTTAAAAATTAATTGTTACCTTTTCTGTATTAGTATTTAAAGTCTATTTCTTATTGTATACCTGATTGAAGCTGTTCTTGGAGATGAATGTTTTAAATGTCTATATCCAAAAATAAACATTTTGATGTAACTGTGGACTGCTGGTCTTTTGTGCCCCCCAGTTTCCTAGGTATAATAGGTTTTTTATTCTAAGTGGTGCCATAGAAATTAATTTTCAAAACTAAGGTGTCACTGCCTATGCTGTATGAATAAGCAGCCCGTTATGTAGATGTAACCTTGTTTCCTGATAAATGATGCCAGCGGCTGCGCTCCCACCCTGCACGACGGACTTGGGCTTCTGACTATGATGTCTTCTGGACAATGCTTTGTAGGCTGACATGAAATTATTCCAGCAGAATTCCTCGAAAAGACGTTATATAAAAAGCCTCCAAAGGGTGTGTAGTGAAAAACAAAGTAATGAAGGCACACTTAGGAACACAGAAAAATGTCATCGTTTGACTGGATCCAAAACAAATACCAGTACTTCTTGAAGGGCCTGCTGGGTTTCTCCATCAGTAGCCCTTTTTAAAATAGCTACAGCATTTAATTTTCTACCAATTTCAACTCGGAAAAGCCATGATCAGTGAAATCTTCTAAACTGCTATATATAAAGTATATTACTTGGCCAAAATGAAATTAAACACAAATATTAGTTAGAAAAATATTTATTAAGCTCTTTAATAAATTATGTGTACACCCCTTTCTGAAAAGGTAGATGTTTGCAAAGGTAGATGTAGATGTTAAGTTCTTTTATGCCACCTTTTAAACTGTCATACTTTCCCAAAACTATAGGTTTATACCTCTTTCTGTAAACCACAGGTATTACTGACCGACTGTCAAGCACCTCAAAAATAAGGAAAAAGGAACTTTCAAAATGGACATATTTCAGGCAAAATGCCAAAAATTTCAAAATAAAGTCAATTTCATAACTTGATTTTCTAATTAGTTCCTTTTATCAATTTGTTTTTTATATTCTCAAAAGGTCATCAAAATATATTCTAAGTATCTGTGGAATTGTTTTTTTCAGTGCTTCATTTGTCACAGCTGGTACCTTTTTCTTGAGGCAAATGCAAGGACTTTGGCAAACCGTAGTGAAGTAGCTCAATGCCACAGATGTTAAAACTTCACATTTTACTGAGTCTGAGATTTCGCCCCCTTTGATCAGTCCATCTTCGCAAGAACATCACTCCCCAGGAGATCCAAGTTCCTCTAGTTGTCTTCTTTGTGTTGTTTCCAGTTCTTCTAGTCGTTTGCGAAGGAGAGAGAGTTCCCTTTGATGTTGTTCTTCCTTAAAAGCAATGTAGGAAAGCAAAGCGAAAGAAACTGTTAGAAAAACCAGAGGTCTCCCCTCTTACACAGGCCTCAACAATCTGCAGGGAGGTCAGGTCCACTTCAGCAGTCCGGAAACAGAGCAGTGTGGGTGGGCTGTTATGTAGGCCCACTTCTCTGCTGCCACAGACTCTGACCCTAAGCAAACTCCAACCTGTTTTCTGGGTGAAATTCACTAGGGAGTACATTAGAAGATGCTAAGCGGTCTCAGGTATACATACATGGTAACCTTGAAACAAGGCTGGAGTTTAACCAGTTTATTACAAACAAAGCACTTGTGCTTACAATATTATAAAGCATAATTGTTTAGTCCTCCTAAAAACCAATCAATTTGATGTCTTTAAAATTTGGGAACCTGATACAGCAGAAAGAGCCTAGGTTTGGAAATCAGGCCAATTTAAAACTTTGTTATTTATTAAGCAACTTTAGCAAAGTCACTTCACCTTTCTCAGTTTCCTCATCTATGAATTAGAAATAAAAATACCTGTCCTCACTGGGTTTGGTGGTGCACACCTGTAATCCCAGCATGTGGGAGGCTGAGAAAGGAGGATCACTGAGGGTTCAAGGCCAGCCAGGGCTACATAATAAGTTCAAGGCCAGCCTGAACTGCACAGCAAAACCCTGCCTCATAGAAAACAAATAACCCAAAACAGTTATCTGCCCTCAAAGCATTTTTCATCAGTATTAAACTTCTAGATACAAAATACACATCACACTGCATTAGTAAATGCTCAACAATAGTGTAAGTCGGCTGGGGATATAGCTCAGTGGAATAAGCGCTTGCCTAGCAAGCGCAGGGTCCTGAGTTCGATCCCCAGTACCGCAAAAAAAAAAAAAAATAGTGTAAGTTTTACAAAGTCTAGCTTATTCAAAACCTCATTAAAACTTTGTTATCTATTGCCCAGTAGGATATTTTACTCCCAGCACCATCACTAAAAGACAGAACAAATTCAGATCTACTTCTCAGCAAATTTTTATAGTCTTCAAAAGAAGTTAAGGTTACCTTGAAGTGGGTATGCTATTTTTTTTTTGGCTAAGATCACATCAACAATTTGGGTTTCAAACTATTTCAATGAAATGTTTGACTGTTTTTCCCTAAAATAAATGCTCATACCTGCATATGAGGAGGGAAGCACAGTTCCATGCCCGGGACCATGGCTGATGACTGAAAGCTGACAGGATTGATAGATGCTGTTGGAGGTATGTTAGGAACTAAAATTAGACTTCGAAATTCATTGTGTCTTCTTTGTATATCCTTTAGTCTTTTCTGAAGCCTTGTATATTCTTCAAATGGAACATTTTGTCTTAAAAGAGAGAAAAAGTATGTTCTTTTAAGAGTTATATGCTATTGATTCACACTTTTTTCTGTTTTGAGACAGGAGTTTGCTATGTAGCTCAGGCTATCCTTGAGCTCATTATGTGGTCCAGGTTGGCCTTGAACTTGTGAATCTCCTGCCTCAGCCTTCCAAGTGCTGAGATTACACGCATGGGCCACTACACCCAACTTCACAAGAATAAAGAAAATGCTAGGTGAGCTGTATGAAACTGCAATTTTTCTAGGTGAAATATGGTCATATATAGAATTTTGTATAGTTCAATCTAATTTTTGAAATGCAAGTATGATACTGTGATATAATAAAAGTACAGGCATTTAGTCTCTGCTCCAGTCCCAGGCAGCTCCTGAAAGCCTTGGAATCTAGCAGTGAAGAAGAACATCTGTTTTACAGTGATGTGTTGATTGGTAGCTGAGGGACCCTGGAAAGCTTCAGAATGAGGTCAGGTCACCAGAAAGTCCAAGACATGATTAGAGAGTTGGCACTTTCAGCCACACACCACCTCCAGCTCTGGGGAGGGGAGAAAAGCTGAAGGTTCAACTGTGCTTATGAAAGGAAGCTGCTGTAAAACCCCAAGAGGACAGCACTGGGGGAGCTCCTGGGTCACCAAACACACGGAGGTCCCTGGAGGGTGAGAGATATGCACGAGGCATGGAAGCTCCACACCGTTTCCCCCGTATCCCTTCCACTGGCTGTTCATCTATATCCTCCATGATATTTTTCATAATAAACTTGTGGTGTAAAGCATTTTCCTGAATGCTGTGAGCTGCTCCAGCAAATCAACTGAACCCTAACAGAGGGTCACAGGAAGCCCTATTTACAGCTGTCGGTCAGAAACACAGGTCCCACACTGAGACTGTGAGCAGTACCCAACACGGGGCAGTCTTGTGGAACTGAGGCCTCAACCCTGGGGGGTCTGACATTATGCCTAGGTAGACAGGCTCTCAATGGAGTTAAAGGACACCCAGCCGGTGTCCACTGGAAAACTGACTACTTGGCATATAGAAAAACCTCTGCCCCTCTGTCAGTGTTATCCTGACTGTGTGTGAGGAGGAAAAACATTTGTTTTTTTCAAGATCAGATAATAGATAACCACAAAGTTTGTGAAGCTACCTAACTTTAAGAAAAAAATGACAAAGGTAAAAGAAAAATCTAACTTTTTAAGCCTTCACAGACATTTTTTGAAGATGATTCCTGAACAGCAATCATACCAGTAATCAAAGAGTTTCAGAGCCATCCAAAGTCCTAGATGATCCTGTGCCACAATTACCCAATCTCAAATCAATAAGACTGCAACATTAATAGAAGAAATAGTAAGTTGAATTTGGTTTTACAATGAAATTGGTAGCTTTCTACTTTAACACAGCCTATTATAAAGTTGGCAACAATCCCAGTCTAGAAACCTTTTGAGTATTCTTAAAAAAAAAAAAATTCACATTTTGGTAAGAATTACAGCCAATACCAGTGCATATCATAAAGCATTACTACGTGGTATTACTGGCAATTTCCATTATAGAAAAGTCTAACAGTTGATTAAATATTGCAGGCTACCACCAACTAGCTGAATTTAAAAAGATTTTATTAACTTGAATCAAATGGGTCATACAATGCCACTACAAACAAATGTGCTCAAAAAATGCTGGTGCTTAGATACCTACAAAACTAGAAGCTATAGCTCAATCATAGTTTTCTATAGCTGGAAACTAATTTTGATTCAAAGTTGTGGCCACAATGTTCAGAATTACACAATAGCCACAAGTGTCTTTTTTTTTTAATGTCAGCATCACGAACTCACAGCATTACCAGACAGCAGAGCCAGTGACCAACCGTTTTTGTCAGTCCCAACCATAATGCAAACACCTGCACTGGGACACACCCTTTGCTGTATAGGGACATTCAGTTAGAAAAATGAAAGTAAAAGATAATGCATCAGGGGGTTATCAAATAGTTTTAGAAATCCCTTAAATACATATTTTAAGTAAAACACAAAACACATTATACTCAGAAACAAAGTTCTAGGACATCAAAGCGATCACGTGTACACATAAAACACATTACCTATTTAGCACCTGGTTCTCTGTTTCTAGTTCTTCTTTCTTTGCCTCCAAGATTTCTACTTTTTCCTGTAGTCTCTTCAGTTTGTTTTCATGAAGAGATTTTCTCTAGAAAGATGATTAACATGATCAACTCCATTAGTGTATAATCCCCTCCACAAATAAAACCATAGTGTGAATGGCTT
This sequence comes from Dinomys branickii, assembly GCA_004027595.1. NCBI lineage: Eukaryota > Metazoa > Chordata > Mammalia > Rodentia > Dinomyidae > Dinomys > Dinomys branickii. The sequence continues at coordinate 130,032 of PVLD010002143.1, forward strand.
TTCAGAGAAGAATGTTTTCAGTGGCTACCACAGAGAAGGCTGAGCACAGATGGCTCTTACTGAAAACTGCAAAGGTAACAAAGCCCAGGTCTCCCTCCTACCCGCAGTGTGACAGAACTGTTACAGATGCCACATCAGAAAGTTTGGTACCAACAACTAAATTGCTGCAAATAAAAATCTAAAAAAGAGAAGAAGTCAGATTTTACTAACAAGCCTGTCAACTGCAAAGGAACCATGAGCTCTTCACCGTCCCAGAAGATGTATGTTTAAGAGAACTGAAATAATGTCCACAGTTAAAAGCATGCTCACAACTTTTAAATATTTGTTTTATAATTTTTTATTGAAGTATAACAAGTTTATAGAAAATGCATAAACACTAACCATAAAACTCAAGGAAAAATCACAAAGGAAAAGCTGGTGTGATTATCTCACAGGTAAGAATACTGCCATGACCAGAAGTGCCCTCCCCTTCCCTTGATCGTTAGCCCCTCCACCCTCTGAAAAGGCAACCAACTAATTTATTTCCAGTGCTACAGTTTAGATTTTCTATTTTTAAAACTTCATATAAATGAAGTCATGGAAAACATTCTTTTATAAATTACTTTTTTCTTTAAATAACATTACGTTTGTGACATTTATTCATGTTATTACTTATAGGTGTAGTTCATTCATTGCCACACACTTTAGTCCCCTTAGGACTACTACGTCCTAAGCTCACTACTAATTCACTGCTGAGGGTTACCTCTAGTTGGAAGTATACCAATATCACTTCTCCTCACCGACGCCGCTGCTCCACGTCTGCCAGCACCCTGAGGGTCTGCTCGTTCTCTTCCTGTCTACTCTGGCAAAGGAACCACTCCTGGGATCTGTCTGACCACAGGGGTTTATGTATGCATAGGCCATGAAGGCATCCACCCACCTACACATCCACCTACCCATATATAAAAGAAATCATATAGCATATATTTTGCATAAGGACTTTTTCTCAACATTTTACCTATACAATTAAGCCATGTTATTGCATGTCACAGTATTTTCATTGTCATCCATTTTGCAAATATACCATATTTATCTACTCTTCTGTTGAACTACTTCCACTTTGAAATATAAAGTTCTTATGAACATTCCTGAACACATTTTTGATGGACATATGGTTCTCATTTTACAAAGTATATACCTAAGGTGAAGATTATTGAATATTCTTATCTTAGTATATAAATAATCAGTACGCTGATTATACTAATTACATGCCCACCATCAACATATTAAAATTCTAATTGTTTAACATCCTTGCCAATACATGGTAATGTCAGTCTTTTAAATTCTACCTAGTCTGGTGGACTGCGGTAGTCGTATCTCACTGTAGTTTTGATTGGTATTTCTTTGATAGCTAAAGATGTTGAGTACCTCGTGCACACCGGTCATCTGTATACCCTTTTTGATGATGTGTATATTTTAGTCTTTTGCTCACTGTTTTGAAAAAGAAAACTGTTTTGAGTAACCAGTTTCTCACTGATTTGTAAGAGTTCTTTATAAATTTACAGTATGACTCCTTCGGGCTGGGAATGTGGCTCAGCACTTGACTCGCATGCACAAGGCCTTGGCTTCAATCCCCAGCACCACAAAAAGCAAAAAAACCAGGCTCCTTTGTAGATACATGCAGACTTACCAAGTCCCAGAATATAATGGCATTTTGATGGAAAGTTTGTTTTAATTCAATTATCAATCATTAGTAGTTAGTGTTTTTTGTGTTCGGTTTTAAGAAATCTTTACTTAACCCAAGTTCCTAAGATTTTCTTCTACATTTCTTCTAAAAGCTTTCTTTTTGCCTTTGACACTTACACCTTTAGATTCATTTTTACCTGTGTTCTAAGTCTGAGTGAAAGATAACCAACTGATATAGTACCCTGCACTGAAAAGATTAATCTTCCTTTATTGAAATGCACTGCAGTGGTACTTTTGTAGGGACAAGAGTCCATATATGTTTTGGTCTATTTGTAGACTATTCTGTTCCATTTGACTACATCTACCCTTATGCTGATACTACAGTTTGAATTACTACAGACTGTAATAAGCATCAGTATCTAACAGTATAAGCTCTCTGGCTTTACTGTTTTTTAAGACTGCCTTGATTATTCTACAGCTTTCTATTCTAATACAAATTTTAAGATCTGCTTCCTAATTTCCACAAAGAACCTGCTGAGAGATTTTGATTAAAACTGTATTCAATTTACAGATCAGTTTGGGGACGACTGACATCTTAATAATAACAGTGAATCTTCTAAATCATGAGCATGTTAGATTTCTACTTGAAGCATTCTTAAATATTTCTAAGCAATATTTCTGTTTTAAATGTAGAAGTCTTTGGTATCTTTCATTAGATTTATTCCCAGGTATTTTGCCTTTTATGCTACTGTAAATGGCATTTAAATATTTTATTTCATAATTGTTATGTGCATTCAGATAACTGATAATTGATACTTAACCCTGTATCCAGCAACTTTAAAATTTCACATATTTTAATACTTTATAGACTGGCTTATATTTTATTATGTATATACATTTATGTCATCTGTAAATGACAGTTTTATTTCCTCTCAATTATATCCACTTCTTTTTCTTGATTCATCACACTAACCAGAGCCACAATAGTGAGTAAAATGGTCACCAGACCTGCTTGCCTTAATCCTGAACTTAGGCAAATGCAAGAAGGCGTTCAGTATTTAAGCAGTACATTAATTGTAGGATTTTTATAGATACCACTTAGCAAATTGAAACTTTCCTTCTAATTTGACCTATTTCTTTTTTTAAATGACAAAAGTATTGAATTTTATCAAATTGTCTTTCTGTATCTATTTAGATAATCAAAACAGGGTATGTGTCTCTACCCCTACTGACCATTGTACCATTGTACTGGAGGCTGCAGTACTTTTTTTTTTTTTTTTTTTTTGCGGTACTGGGGATCGAACTCAGGACCCTGCGCTTGCTAGGCAGGCGCTTATTCCACTGAGCTATATCCCCAGCCCCTGCAGTACTGATCTATATCCCTATCCCTGTTTTAATTTGTTACTTTGAGACAGGGTCCCATTAAGGTGCCCAGGCTAGGCTCAGACTTGTAACCCTCCTGCCTTGGCTTTCACAAGTGCTGGGTTATAGGTGTACACCACCATGCCTGGTAAATTCTCTTCTTTGTTCTTTTAGTGCTGAATTATACTCATCAGTTTTGCATGTTATGCTACTTTTATTCCTAGAATTAAGCCTACATGCTCATATTACCATTTTAATGTATCAGTAGATTCAGCCTGCTAATATTTATTATTTTTACATCTATGTTTATGATGTAATTTTTCTTACAATGACTGCATCAGGTTCAAGCCTCATAAAATAAGTGGAGATATTTTTCCTACTTTTCTATTTTCTGAGAGAGCCTGTGTTAAGATTGGTATTATTTCTTCCCTAAGTATTTGGAAGAATTTACCAGCGAAGCCAAATGAGGCACTTTCTTTGAGGAAGGTTTTTAATTAAGGATTCCATTTCTTTAATAGAAGACTTCAAACTCCTAATTCTTCTTGCATTCGTTTTACAATGTTCTTCAAGGAATGTATTCATTTAATTTAAACAGCAAATAAATAAGACAATCATTTTTAATATCCTCTTTATTTTACTACCTATAAGATATAGTTATATCTCCTTTTTCATTAATGGTATCATTCACCTGCTTATCTAATCTTCAAATTGTTTAAGAAGAATCAGTCTTGCTAAGCCTTTATTGGTTTTATCAATCTTCAAAAACCAACCCTTAGCATTTTCAATTTTCCCCATTTCCTGCCTGTTTCAATGATTTCTGTTTATTATCTTGAAGATGCTGATGATGTCTGCTGTCAAATATATCCACTGAATTAATAATTTAGTTAATGAGTTTTTAGTTCTAAGCTTTTTAAACTCTTTCCAGTTGTTTGGTGAAATTTTCAAGCTTCTATTTCTGAGCCTATATACTCTGGTTTCTCTTCAGATCATACAAACCTTTTGCCTTTTTTATTTCTGAGCATATGAAATATATTCATTTTAAAGCCTATATTTGGTTACTTTGTTTTCTGGACCCCCTTTGGAAGTCTGTTTCCATTGGTTATTTTTTTATGATATATTATTTCATTATGGGCCTATTTTTGTATCTTTTAAATTAATACAATATATTTCTTAGAGCAGTTTTAAATTTACAGAAAAAAATTTAAAAAATAAATAAATAAATTTACAGAAAAACTGAACAGAAAGTAGAGAATTCCCATCTGTTTCCTCCACCACCCAGTTTCCATTACTAATTAACACCTGACGTTGTGGCATAAAAATTGTTAATATTGATATGCTATTATTAACTGACATCTGTAGTCTAAAATCAGAGTCCATTTTTTGTGTTGTATATCTGCATGGGTTATGCCAAACACCTGATGTCATACGTACATGACACTACAGTATCATACGCAGCAACTTCACTGGCCTAAACATTCCCTGTGCTCTACCTACTTGTCCTGCCCTGTACCCCAGGTCCAGAGCAGTCACTGATCTTTTCACTACTTCCATAGTTTTGCCTTATTCAGAATGTCAGATAGTTGGCACCACAGTATGTCGCTGTTTTAGATGGGCTTCTTTCATTTACCAATACACATTTAAGGTTCTTCCATGTCTTCATGTGGGTTGCTGGCTCACTTCTTTCTCTTGCTGAGTAATATTACACTGTATGTAGGGATGTGCCACAGTTTTATCCATTCATCTACTGATGGATCTTGGCTGTTTCCAAGTGTTGGCATGAAGCTGCTATAAACGCTTGTGTTGTGGTTTTCAAGTCATCTGAGCAAACACATGAGTAAATACCTAACTGGAATACAACTGCTGGATCCTGTGATAAGACTATATTTAGCTTGGTAAGAAAGGTCTGGCGTGTCCTCCACAGTGGCAGTACCATTCTGCATTCCTACCAGAAATGAATTAGACTTCTTCTTGTCCTCTATTCTTACCAGTAAGTGGTGCTATCAAGTGTCTTGGACTGAATCATTCTAGAGAATGTATAGTGTTATCTTCACACTTTATGTAAAGCTGAGCATTTCATTAAAAAATAAAATTAAATAACTTCAAGCCTATAATGTTCTTTTCCCTTAAAGTAGATTTATATCTGTTTCTAGCAGGCAACTATGAATACTAGCAGTATGAGTTAAGTTTAAACCAGTGAGCAGGACTGAGTTTATCTGAAGCTGTGCTTCAGCACTTGCAGGAGCCAGCCTAGTTTTAGTTCACCCTAGTCAAAGGTGAGTCACCCTAAGTCCCAACCCAAAGCACTATTGGATTCACCTGATCTCTGGCTATGTGGCAGATTTTGAACTTTGACTTTTGTTTCCCAAGCCCACTGAGGTGGTCACAGTTTGCTCTGCTTCTTAGCCTTGTGGAATTAGCAATTTCCCCTAAAGGAAAAGCAACCACAAGGGCCACGCTCCTATCTAGGTCTCCTGACTCTCAGAATCTTGGTCCCTTAAGGTTCTGATGCTTTGTTAGCTTACTGAAGATATTCTTTTAAATATTTCTTCTAGCTAGTCTAGTTGTCATGGTGTTTTAGCCCAGTTGAGCTACTATAACAAAAAACCTGAGAGCTTAGCTAACATGAACAATCAAAATTTATGTCTCATGGTCCCAGAGTTTGGGAAGTCCAAGACTAGTGTTAGTGGCACCTGATGGGGCTGAGTCCCCCGCTTCTTTCCACTGGGCCCTGTGTGGTAGATGGGCAGGGAAGCTCTCTGGAGCTTCTTCTATAAGGGCACGAAGCCCCCTCATAAGGGCTCTGTTCTGCCGACCTGCCACCCAAAAGAGCCACCTCTGACCGCCATCACCTAGGGATTAGATTTTATCACATAAATTTGGGAGGGACAGACATTCAAGCCATGACACACAGGGAGAGCTGGTCCACATATTTCCTACTCTGTCCTTACAAAAGCAGATGGTTCTTTTAGGTATTTTAGTTCAACTAATAGCACATATTTTAAATAGGGAAATGCTTAACACTTCATTATTATATGATCATGTACTAAGATATAGTTGCACTGGTCATATAAATTATAGTAAAATATAAAAAATTATACATCAAGAACAAATCTTAATTAAATGTTATCTTAAATAATACATATACATATTTTAAAGAGTATTTTTCATACACACACACACATACTTGAGAGATAAGAGTGGGAGAAAGCGGGCAAGAAAGATGCAGAGGGAGACGGAGAGGGAGGCGGAAAGAGGGGTAAGGAGGGAGGAAGGGGGTCGGGATGAGAAAGCGTACATGTAATTGGGCCTTGTACTAACTACAGGTAAAAACACAGGGACTCCTGTGGGAGATTCTAGTCTATAAGTACAGAACTGTGAGAGATGCCATTCTAGACAGGGTAAAACAAGAATTAAGACTTTATTATTTTATAATTGCATGGGGATTTGGAGTCACCCGAAAGCTCTGCAGGGAGGATTTGTGACCAACAAGCAGTGGTGTATGAAGATTAATATGGCATCATACTAAGAGCATACAGAATGGACTCAGAGAGTCAAATGTGGAAATTAACTCCCTAATGACACAGTAAGGACAGCAGGGTTAGCATCCATCACTGCTTATAACAGCAAATCACTATTTATGAGGCACCTACTTTTTGATAGGATCTGAGTTGAATACGATTAAAACAATGTACAATGGTTGGTTGCTTGGTTGGTTGGTTGGTTGACTCGGTGAATACCTGAGGCCCCATCATCACCATGTTTTTTCCCAGACACACTTAACTCTAATTGTTCAAACGTGCCTGACCAACTACAACCCTGTGTAAATGTGACTCTCCTACATTCTGCATGCCTGGATACACACACACACACACACACACACACACACACACACACTGTGCTGACTAGTCTCACCTTAAATTATCCACCAACTTCACACAGGCTCCAGTGCTCTCTGGCAACCCTACTAAATTTCCCTGAGCAGTCTCTCAAACTCCTATATTGTTCTCTAGTATCTGCTTGCCTTTCCTCAAATTTCTAGTATTTCCAAACTTTGCTCTCTAGGATGATGACCCTGTTTTTCCACTAAAAAAATAATATAGTGATCTGTAGAGAATTCCCTCACACCTCTACCATCTATCAATTTGCTGAAATTGTATAATCATGCAGTTTGGCTTTTTTCTAGTTATGACAGTATACCATCCTGCATTGTCTGAATATGTCTCTCCACGGTTTCTATTTTAAAATCCTAACCCCCAGGAAGGTAGTATAAAGGCATGGTATTTGGGGGCAATGATTAAGTCATGAAGGCAGAACCCTCAATCACGGATTTGCTGTAGTGTTCTTAAAACACAGGCCCAAGGGAACTGTTGCCTCTTTCTGTCAGGTGAGACCATGACTAGAGGCCACCACCCATGCACCAGAGTGTGGGTCCTCACGAGACTCAGAATCTGCCAGGGCACTGGTCTTGAACCTCCCAGCCCCCACAACTGAAAACAATGAAGTTCTGCTGTGCATGAGCTTCTGTGCCAGACCACGCAAAGACACTATCCCTGCCACCTCTAAACTGAATCTCAGATATCACTCCTCCAACTGTCCCCTCCTTCCTCTCCATCCTCAACTTTCTCCATGCTACTAAACTTTTCTATAATTTTCTATTTCTTGAAAAAAATTTTTTAGACAACCGTCCCTAACTACTAACCTCATTTTTCTGTTCTTCCTCACAGCAGAACTCCTATGCCAAGCTCTGCAGTTTCTCCTGTGTACCTCGTTCCCCTTGACCCCACCTCCAACAGGCCTATCTGTCTACCTTTCCACAGAAACAGCCCTGCCAAGGCCGCCAAGCAACTGAGAGCCGAGTCTACTCGTGGTCTTCACATGCTCCCTCACCACCTCCCCACAGTGTCACATGACCCGGGCGGCCCTCTCGAGGCGTCCTCTTCTCACATGGGATCTAGGACTCTCTCGTTTCCCCCCTGCCATACTGGCCACTGCCTCTCAGCTTCTAGCCTTGGGTTCCTTAATGCTTGGTCCTGATTGGTTCTCTTCTTGTCTACTCCTGCTGCGTTAAACACCATCACATGCTGATGATTCCCAGCTGGTCGGGCCGGCCTGCTCCTCTCTCCGCAACCTCATATTCACAAGTGTTTCTGCTCTTTCTTTTCCTTCTTTGAGATAGGGTTTCACTTTGTAGCTGATACTGGCCTCAAACTCACAGCGATCCGCTTGCTTCAGCCTCCCAAATACTGAAATTACAGGTGTGCCTGCCTCCACGTATCTGTTTACCGTCTGTGTTAGATAACTACCTGAGGCAATAAACTGACAAAAAGAAAAGTTACTGTGATTATAGTTCTGGAGGTTCTGGTCCAAGGCTAGGCAATCCCACTGCTCTGGGCCTCTGGGAAGGATGACCTGTCACAGCAGGGGCCTGTGCTAGAGCAACCACTTACAACACAAGCCAGGAAGGAGAAAGAAACTTTGAGACAGGGCTCCTACAATCCTGTGCAGTGGCCACAGACCTCCCACTGGGACCCACAGCACCTCCCATGGTTAGCATCTTGGGAACTGGACCTTTAACACATGGACTTCTACCCAAACCACTGTGGCATCTTAAAATATTAGCCTCTTTGCATAACCCCAAACCTGTTCCTTTACTAATCTTTCTCATAACAGTAAATGGCAATTTATTTCACTGGTTTCTCAGGTCCAAAATCTTACACTTTCTTAGATTTATCTTCCTTTCGCATCCTACAACTACTGCAAACTTGTACCTTTAAGATATATACAGACTGCAGCTGAGTGTGGTGGGGCACGCCTATAATTCCTTGGTCAATTGGAAGGCTGAGGCAGGAGGATCCCCTCAAGCTTGAGACCAGCCTGGGCTACATAATGGATTCAAAGCTAGCCTGAACTATATAGCAAGACCTTGACTCAAAAAAAATACACACACATACATGTAACCTCATACATGTAACCACACATACTGTAACCACTGAGACTCTACCACTTGATACCTATTCTGGGTTGACATACTCTCTTAGACGACTAAAAAGTGTTGTCCTGAGTTCTTTTTTGTCCCTCAGCCAGAGATTCTTCTAACATCTAATTCAGATTACATCACTTATTAATTCAAAAATCTAGTGTTCCTATCTCATTCAGAATAAAAACTAAAGCACTCTCAAAGGCTGAAGCATGAGGGTCACAAATTTGAGCCCAGCCTCGACAATTTAGTGATTCAGTGAAAGCCTCTCTCAAAATAAAAATGAAAAAGGGCTGGCGACATAGCTCAGTGCAAAGGCTTTGGGTTCAATCCCCATTAGCAGGAAGAAAAACAAGAGCAACAATAAAAAGACCCTGAATTACTTGGCCTCTCTCCATCCTCATCATCTGTGCCTCCCATACTGACCTGACTCCTGCCACACCCTTGAGCTTGCTATTCTCTGTCTAGAACACTCTTCTTTATGTAGCAATGTGGCATCTCCCCTTTGCCTTCCAGTCGCTACTCAAATGTTACCTTATCAAGGAAGCTTTGCCTGACCACTTACATAGAACAACACCCTCTACCCTTGTGTAATTTTCTTGGCATGCATCTCCACATGACAATATTAGTGTACTTATGTCCTTCACCCACAATATCAGTCCCTACAATGTAACCCCCTTAGTAAAGGATCTGTTTATTTCTGTATTCCAGTGAGTATCTACGAGGCAACAGGTACTCATAAACTTGATTGGTTGAATATAGAACAACCCTACAGTAAAGGTCTAAGCAAGAATATTAGCTACAGGAATAAAAAGAGATAGGATAAAGGAAATTCAAGAAACATTATAAAGGAATCACCCATATACCAGTTTGAATAGTGTCCAGGTCTACCCAGAACTTCAGGATGTAACTTGAGAAGAGTGAGTAACACATCTGGCCTTGATCCAGGGTTACTTGTACAGTGCTCCTAAAACTGCAGGAATTACCTAAGCAACCAGTGTTTTTGTAGTTCACAAGGAAAGTTCCTTTAAATCATATCTCAGTTAACACTAAGGAAGTGATAACCTCAGGATAGAAGCCCAAATGATTAAACAGTGGATACTTTAAGTTCCATTCTCCTGACCCCAGGGAGGGGAGGATGGCTGGAGACTGAGCTCTGTAGCTCTTGAACGATGAAATTCGGTTTGGGGAGTTTCTGTATCGATGAACACACTGACCTGCTGGGTGGACGGCCCACCCTGAGAAAACACAGGACTGACACACAGCTGCCACACCCCGTGTCTTCCCCTATGCATGTCTTCCACTTAGTTGCTCTTGAGCTGTAGCCTTTATAATAAATGGCAGACATAGGTGTTTCACTGAGTTCTGTGAGGTGACCTGGGAAATTATCACACAGGAGGAGGGGATCAGAGAAACTAATGCATAGCCAGCTGGGTGACTTGGATTTATGATTAGCATTTGAGGGGAGGCAGTCTTTAAGCTCTTTAAATTGTGAGATCTGACTGTAATTTTGGTAGATAGTTTTGGGATTGAATGCTCAACACACAGTTGCTGTTCAGAAAATTGAAAATTGGTTGTGTGTGTTGCAAAACACTCCAGAGTGACCTTATTTGGAAAGAAGGTCTTTGCAGATATAATTGAATTAAAATGAGCTTACACCAGGCTATGATAGGCCCTAAATCCACTGTGACTAGTGTCCTCATATAAGAGGGAAATCTGGACACAGGGGCAGACAAACAGGGAGAAGGCCAAGTAAAGACAGAGGCAGAGGCTGGCTGATAGGGTGATATACAATGAACACCAGAGACTGCCACCAGAAGCTTGGAGACTTGCATGGAAAAGATCCTCCCCCAGAGTGCACGGAGGGGCCAGGGCCAGGTGCCATGGCGATGTTAGGTTTCCAAGCTCCAGAACTGTGAGAAAGTAAACTTCTGTTGTTTTAATCATACAGTTTTGCTATTTGAGTCCTATGAAATGAATAGAACAACTAAGTCTAGAGAAAAGGTAGCTTGCAGGAAGAGCACAAGATATGGAACGTGAGTGACCAAAGAATGACTCCTACTAAAAGAAACTCCAAGTGCATAGAGAAAACTCGTTGGAAGGGATGATTTTCATTTTCACATTAACAGTCCAATTCAATTACAGGATTGCCAAATGGATGTCTTAGTATTATAAACACCATGACACAAATGAATAATAGAACAATTAAAAAATACAGATATAAAAATCAAAGCTGCATTTCTCCCTTTTGCTGCCAAATCCAGTTAACTTCTTTCAATAATCGTATTTAATGACCATTTACCTCTGATACTCTCCCTTCCTTTGGCTTCATCACGGTGCTCTGTAGCCATGAACTCTATGGCTGTCCCCCTCCCCACGCAGCTCTGTCCTACCTTCTGCATCGTACCCCAAACCTCGCTCATTTGTGTGTCTCTGGGTTGACTTACTCGTCGTGATGCCTTTCACTCCACTTATCTAAGCTTCACTTAGAGGTCCACTGCATATCTACGTGGACATACACCCATCACTTTATATCTGATGTGACTTTAGTCAAACCTATTCTTCGTACTCCTCAGCTGACACATACACTCTTTTCTTTCTTATTTACCAGTATATTACATTTTTTGTTTCTTTGTTGATATGCTTGCTTGCTTGTTTGAAACACGGTCTTGCTACGTTGCCTGGGCTTGCTTCAAACTTCTGGGTTCAAGGGATCCTCCTGAGTCTGCATAGCTGAAGCCCCACACACACTTTCTCTCTCTCTCTCTCTACCCAGTGTATGTCTACCCAGAATATCTCCAGTAGTTTTTTCCCTTCAGAATACCTCTAAAAGTTATGCTTCACTTGCATTCCAATACTCTAAGCCCAAATCTAGGCTTTTTCCTCACTCTGTGTTTAGTTTATCAACTTCCTATCTGGCGGTCTCCCTGTCTCCAAGGTTTTGTTTGAGACAGTGTCTTGCTACGTAGTTCAGACTGGCCTTGCACTCACACTACACAGCCTAGGCTGGCCTTGCACTCAGGCGATCTCCTACCACAGCCTCCCAACAGCTGGGGTTACAGGTGTGCACCATCATGCCTGGCACTTTGTCCTTTTTTTTTTTTTTTTTGTGCATGGTGGTTCTTAAAATTACATCTTTAGCTATTTTTCATATATTATCTTATTTCTCCAACTAGATTACATGGTCATCAAGGACAGGGAATAATGATGGCTTCTATTTTCACCCAGTATATGGCACACTACTAGGCCACATAATATATTCAATAAGGTATTCTGCAACCTCAAGATTACAGTTCAACTTTTTTATAAAATACAACAGTATCTAAGATTTATTTCAGAAAAGTGTATCTTAGAATAAAAATAACAAGTTGTCATTTCAAGTGCCTTGAAAGGAGAAACAACTCTTGTGCTTTCTCCAACTCACACTTTAACAATGAGGGTGGAGAGGAAGGGGAAGGAGAAGCTGTCCACCACAGACTGGCGTCCCAGCCCAGGACCCCCAGGCAGGCCCTCCAAACCAATCAGTACAACAAAGTATCTTCTACACCACAGACCCTTCTGGAGATACTTACAGAAATGACAGAAGCCTTGTGCAAAGGAGCGTGAAGCTCTAAGTGCACTCAGATGGCACTGAGGCCCCCTACCTAGCCTGGGGGCAGGAGATAGGGAGTGTTAAGTGGCTAACTCTCAAGCTATAAGAACTGTTCACAGGAAAGAATTATCATTTCTGTTTTAGGGTTTCTATTTTGTGATGTTTTAAGTCTTACTGCATAAGATAGTTATGACTTTTGTCATTTAAATAGCCAAAAATGTCTGTTATATCCTTATGAATTATATTTATGTAATCTTAAAGCCAAATCACTGTACTGCAGCACTATCTTTAACTCAAGTGGGAAAAGGTCTAAGTTAATTTATAGTGGTTATTCTCATACAAGAAATAAGACTCACAGGGCCATGGCTATAATAAAGAAAAAGTAATAAAATATCTAAAATCAAAGAAAGTGGGAAATTAAACAGTAATGGTGCAGTGGAAAGAAGATTTGAGTGAAAGTAGAAAGAGGAGGATTTTAGGGAAGGCTTTGACCCTTGCTAGTTAAGTGGTCTTGGGCACCTACACTTCAGTTTCCTAATCCATGAAAGCTATTTCAGTGGTAAGGTCCCTTCGGTCCTAAAATTACACACACTTGTGTACTTTCTAATAATATTTCTATGTCCCAGACAGTGTTTTCCTGCTTTCGCTGATCTAAAAGTGTAAGGTCTTGGTGCAGCGCCCTGTACCGGCCATTGCATCACTGTTACCAAACCGAAGCTAACAATTTCCCATGACTTAAGTAACAATCCATACTTTCAAGGTGAAATTAATGTTTACTATGTTTTCATGCATCATGTCTTAATTACTCACAGTAAAACATTCGTCCTAACTCACAATACTGATAAAATGTTACTTTGTAGGTTTTTTAAATATCATTTCTGTGCCCAGGTCTGGGTTACATATGATTAGCTGATAATCTCTCTCACCACTGGATGTCACTTTTGCTCCAAAAGAAGTCAACCCAAACTAACCTCAATAATTAGGATCTGATCTCTAAGATAATTATCTCTAAAATCTCCATGTTAATATAATAACCGTTAATTCCTATCATCTTGTTTTGCAATCCTGCACTGTTTTTATTGTCTTTATATTTTTTTGTCTTCATTGTTGTCATTTTGTTATTGTTTTCTTTTTCTCTTTAAAAATAAAAAAATCTCAAGTAAAAGTTTATCTGTGGAAGATAAAAAAATCAGCTCTCACAATTCCCAGTAATTTCTGTCTCACACTGGCTTCATATGATTCCAGGCTTCAAACACGGCACAAGGGAGCATAAAGTAGGATCACCCACCACACATACAAAGCATTCACTGAAATCCCACGGACACCCACACTTTCTAGCATGTGTATGGACAGAAGGGAAAGCGACCTGTACAGGAAAAAAACAAGTAAGTGCTCATATATGGCCACAAAACATGGAGATCCCTACAGGAAGCGCTGTTTTTCTAATCTCAATATTATGTTAGTTTTAGCATTATGATGAGAAAAACAATATATGCCAGGAGAGTAGAGCATAATGACTATCAGACGACTCATGGTGTCGCTGTCAGTCACACCTGCTGGTTATATCCAATAAAATGTCTCTTTTCTTTTTTTTGGTACCAGGAACTGAACTCAGGATCTTGTGCTTGCCAGGCAGGCACTTGTGCTGCTGAGCTATATCTCTGGCCCCTTTTTGTCTTTTTTTTTTTTTTTTGCGTAACAATAAAATGACTTCTAGGAACAGTGTCCTTAGCTTCCACACTAAGTATACCGGAATGATCTACTTATTTTTTCTTATGCAAATACAAACAATACAGACCCTAAGGTACCAGCACCTGTACCTTGGAGCAGCTCCCTGTCATCTCAGATCCTTTCTCCTCCTCACAACCAGAGCCCTAAGAATGGACTCAGCAGAGGCGTGGCCAACAGACACACTCCCACACCCCTCCCCACGCTCTAATTCTGCTGAAAAGCACTGCTGAATCACTACCACAAGAATCAGTGTTTCTGATAGGACCTGCTATGTTGCTGAGTTTGTTGACACTATTAAAAAAAAAAAACAGTGTAAACCACTGACTTCAATGAATCATTTGGCCACACAATTTCCATGATGCATAGTATTCTTTCTATAAAAACAAAGCTTTTACAGAAAAGTACCCTTCAGAGGTACAACTTGGAAAAGACAAGGCGTAAACTATCATTCCTCTTTCAGAAACCAGGGTGAGTCCCAGGTCTCACTGTTGCACAAGGAGACACTTAACTTCTGCATTTGAGCTGGAAACAAAAGGGCCTTTTAACTACAAAAACAGTACTGAAGATTTCAGGCAAAGTCGACACAGGCCTAGCCACGCTATGACGTAAGTGAAGAATAAGCTAGTAGAGACGTGTGTGGGTTTGCCTGGAAACTTCAAATTACTCTGAAAAATACCACCTCTCGGGATCAGTGTGTGTCCCCTCTAAACAAAGCTTACAAACTAACCTACTGGATGGCTTGGATTTTCCCAAGTTACCTCTGCAACACTCATAGTAGAACACGATAATTACATATCAAAGTGAATACGTCGGGAAACTCTTAGCTTCACTTACATCTTTTTTACTCTCCTAAAGTACATTTTACTCTATAGGAATCATTGTGGTAAGAATTTCTTGCCTTTTTCTGGGCAGTTGCAGCTCGTTGTAGTTTCTCTTTGGCCTGATTGTACTTTTCTTCTCTGTCTGTGATACGCTCATGAAGCTTGTGCTTTTCTTCCAACCACTGTATCTGTTTTTCTTCCAGTGTCCTGTCAAAAGAATAGGTGCAAGTCATCCAAGATCATGTAAACTCTCAGGATTCAGATGATCCAAATACCAGCCAACTCACAACACGCCTGGCCACGCCCTTCCTTTTCCAACTCTAGGCAGCTGCTCTTGCCAGCACTATCACTACAGCTCTTCCTGTGCACTGCATTGTAACAGCATGTGCACTACCTCTTCACAGAACCCCTCTATGGTAAGTACTTCTCTATGAAGTCTTTTTTTCAGATAAAGAAAATGAGGCTTAAAGCAGTTTTCATTAACTTGCAAAAGGTCTCAGGTCTAGTTAATGGCATGTCAAACAGTTAATAACCTGCTCTGGTTATATTAACCACCAAGCTATGAACATTGGGCCTAATAAAACTGGTTAAAAATGAAGCCTGGTATCAAGTCTTAGCATGGAGGTTTTCTGGCTAGAGTAAAATTCATATAAATGATATGACAAGATAACAGAACAGAACATTTTTAAAGCTATTCTTCACAGCCACTTAAAGCCACTTTTATCATACTTTATATGATTCTTATTACCCTTACTCTGGGCAGTATAAATGCAAATAACAAACTCGGACAAGTTAGACTACATGTCTAAGGTCATACATTTAAAAGTTTGCTAGCTGGGTTTGAAATTACATTCCAGCCAAGTATGGTGGCACAAGCCTGAGATCCAGAACTCAGGAGACTGAAGCATGAGGATCACCCAGAATTCAGAGCCAGCCTAAAGTACATAGTTCAACTCCATCTCAAAAGACAAAAAAATAAAATTACACTCAACTAAGTTCTAGCCCAAATTATTTTATTCTATATAAGTCTATAAATAACAGTCAGGAACCAACAATAAATTCTTTAAATTTTCTAGGTAAGAAATTTTCTAGGTAGAATTAAGTTCATCTGAAAACATTTAAGGATTCTAAGATACAAATTTGTACTGTTTTGCAAAAGAATATATTACTAGGCTCTCTGGAACATTAAATACCATGAACAAACACCTTTCTTACTTCCTTCAATCCAATACATGAAAACCATGACAAGGCTTAAAAATATGAAATAATAACAACAACAAAAAATATCCAAAGGTGGGGGGAAATGTGGCAAAACTTAAGAAGAACAAATGTGAAAATGTTTGATATAAAGAAAATGTACAGTAACATGTTTAAAAGACAAAGCAAATATGAAACAGCATGATGTTCTAGCACATCTGATTCACATGACTAATTGTGACTAGAGTCAAATTCAAGGCCACCTGTGTGCTGGTAAGCTCTCTGACACTGAGTTACACCCCTTGCCCTATTTTACCATGCAGATTTTTCCAGAGAATATAAGGTCTTAAATGTAACCAAAATAACTTCCCCACCAGTGTACTATCCTATATACTACTAACAAATTTCAAAGCCAAAAACCAAACAAAAATAAACCAGTTAGTTTTTCCAAAGGTAAAATTTGAAAGACTACTTCTAATTCCAGGAAGCAAAGTTACACACACACACACACACACACACAGAGGCATGCACACACACTCAGCAACTCCACAACCAAGTCATTCTGTTCTCTGGTGTTCAGAACAGATTTCTGAAGAAACACTTGGGTTTGCTCAATGAAGAGGAGATTTTATTCGAGCATTTTCAGAATCA
Organism: Dinomys branickii; assembly: GCA_004027595.1. Taxonomy (NCBI): domain Eukaryota; kingdom Metazoa; phylum Chordata; class Mammalia; order Rodentia; family Dinomyidae; genus Dinomys; species Dinomys branickii. The sequence goes on from PVLD010002143.1 coordinate 147,028, forward strand.
TTTGCTCTCGCAGACTTTTAAAGGCTTTCTTTGCTATGTGTTTAAATTAAAAAGAAGTAATTTAAGAGTCTATGAAGCTTATTTTATACAAATGGGAAGTACATTACCTGAGACCACTGTACGCATCAAAATGTATTTGTAACTAAACACAAACACATTTGATGCTGGAATCATCTCTAAAACCACTACACACTATGTATCAGACAGAAAAAATTATACAGAATGAAGCCCAAACTCTACTTTTCAACTTCTAGTTGTACTTTTTCAGCTTGGCTTCTTAAATTACGGCATTCTTGCTTTAACCTCTCCACCATTTCCTTCAGCATTTGGTTTGAATTCAGCAATTCATTTTCAGACTGGGTCAGTGAGGTCACTTGGATCTGCAAACTACTGATTTGCTAAAAAAGAGAGACAAAAACAGTGAATATACACCCACTACGCAGATCAATAAGTTATGTAAAAAGAGGCGACAGTAAGACTCCCCCCCAACCAAATGTCCCACCCAGCCAATATGCTCTCAAGGATGCCCTTCAATGAAATAGTAAATAGTAGCAGCACAGTCACTTCTTACCCTTAACCAGAGACCATCAATAACCATAAGCTCCTCAGGCACTGAGTCCCTTCTTTACTTCCCTCAAAAAGCACAGCTTAAGGGTATTGGGAGTAGGGTGAGGGTTATCAGGAGGAAAGCAAGAAAATGAGAAAAGAGAATCCAACCATTAGAGCCAGTCTCCTATCATTCTAGCCTCCCCTAGCCTTCTTGGATAGAACTGATTCTAAAGCAAGTTAGCTGGAGAAGCAGCTGAAGAAACCTGTTCTCCCTCCCTCATGAGAGAGATGAGCTACCCTTGCAGAGGGCTCTCTGAGCAGTCAGGAAACCATGCTAATACAAGAAGGATCACGCTCATCTTGACTTTAAAAGGCATCCTGAATGTCCAGTGTTACTGGTCAGAAGAAAGGTGCTTTGAGAAATCTAATGAATGCTACAGATTCCTTGGCCTCTAGACTCATATATCAAACCCCACAAAATCTCTCAAGGGCTTTATCTCAATCTTCCTTCATCTGGGAGTACATTTTCTCATTAAAAGTAGGTAATTATGTAGTTGCAGATTAATAGGCGAAAAAGATCTACACTGCTTCTGTTATGTCTAGAGTGATGATCTTCATTGAGGATAGTTACATCAATTTCCCCGACTAGCTACTTTTATCAATTAATGAACAACAAAAGTTCTCATTTTTCTTTCCCTCTTTTATCCATTCTGGGACATTTCTGAGCAAAAAGAATCAAGAGCCAGAGATGAAAAAGACCTATCATGAGATTCAAGGGCTAAAAGTAATGAGAGTCTTTACACAACACATTAAAGGGGAAGTGATCATATTATTTTTCTCAAGGCAACAAAGCCAAATGAAATAGGACTATATGTATATCCATAAAGCAACTATTAGCAAAATAAAGTAAAACTGTATGTCTCAAATTTCTACTTTAGAATTAACTTCTTCATGTAAAAAGTATTATTTATTTTTAACTGGAATGATAAACATTAAATCTGTATTACAGTTGTCTGAATAAGCAGCCTTCAAAGAGCCCACCACCGGTCTACATCCATCAGAGGCCCAAGGGCACCAGGTAACTTCTTTCTCAGAGAATCAAACATGATGTTCTCCTAGTTAAGACTTAGGGGGGAAATGTATTTTCAACAAAAAGAGGAAATAGAATTCAGAAAAGAACATTTTATATATTTTTCTCAACCTTATATAAATTTTCCCTGAACCCAAATTACTTTAAATCACATATAAATTTCTTTCTATAAATACAGTTCTTAGACATAGAGACAAAGCAAGAAATAGTTTCTGGATAAATGTGAAGTTACAACCCAATTACTCAAGTCACTTTCAAACCTAGTATTTCTAAATAATTTTTAAAATTTAGAATACTAAACATTGTTTTCTGTCTTTTGCGGGGGGGATGTTGAGACAGGCTCTCACAGTCCAGTTCTTGCTGGCCTTGCACTCTCAGCCAACCTCCTGCCCCTGCCTCTGGAATGCTGGGATTGCAGGTGTGTATTACCATGCCTGGCTTAAGTACTGTCCTTTAACTTTTGAAAAAACTGCATGGGCTACAGCATATAAATATATTAATAAGTACAGCAGTTAGCAAAAGAAGCTTACTAAATTAAAGCAGTAAGGTTGAAACATTTCATCTTTACATATCAATCTCATCTATGTTATCAACTGTGATGATGAGATTATTGTAACACTGGTAAGAAAAATTCAAACTACACAAAACACAAATTTAAAGAAGCACTTAACAAACTAAAAACAAAATGTCTCATAAAATCATACCTGTTTTAGATCAGAATTTTCATTTTTTTCTTTCTCTGCATTTTCAATGTTCACAATCTGTTGTTGAAGTTTTAGCCTAAAAACCATAATTCAACAAAATGTATTACAAATCCATAGCTCACGTTTTACTGAATTATTCAATCATCCCATTGACTGGTTGACACCAGGCACTGTGCTGTGTCAACCAGCAGACCCAATTGTGAAGGCTGATGCTGTGTCAGCGTGTAACTGTATATAACTATGCAGAAACACAAACGACTTTTGGCAACAGCAAACTGTGAGCACCGAAAGGATGAGACATTGTATCTGCCCAGGAGTACAGGAGACAAAACTGATGAGTAAGATCTGAACAAACACAGGGGTCAAAGCCACGGGCCATCAGCGGAAAAGTACAGAAATGTGTTCTTAGGGCATCAGAAGGCAGTTCGCTGTAGAAGACACCTCATACCCACATAACTTAAACAATTTACAATCTATAAAATCCTATCAGACATACTGCTATTTTACTTCCACTCTCTAAAGGCTACAGATTTCAAACAAAATTGTCTCTTCAGGACAACATACTGTATTCTATAAAATACCTTATGAGCTTTTAATCTCTGAGATAAAAATGTGAAGAGAACACAATCTGCACTCTCTTCTAAAGAAATGATACATGCTCAGCCACAGCCCTAACGTGCAAAGTAACTCTCCCTGGGAGGCTGAGACAGGAAGACTGCAATTGCCAGTCCTGCCTAGGCCACTTAGTAACTCCATGAGATCCTGTCTCGGAGGAGAAGCAGTTCAGTGCAAAGGCTATAGGGTTCAATCCCTACTATTGGAAACACACACACACACACACACACACACACACACACACACACACACACCTTTGGGGAGGAAATGACTCATCAAATAGAGAAGACTTTGTATTAATTAGGTTTGGCAGGATAGGCCCTCAATTTTCTTTTGAAAATTCCTTAAACACTTAAACATAATTTACTTAGCTCTTGTTATTTTTATTAGAATGCTCTGGGGCTGGGGATATAGCTCACTGGAATAAGCGCTTGCCTAACAAGTGCAGGGTCCTGAGTTCGATCCCCAGTACCGCAAAAAAAAAAAAAAAAAAAAAAAAATAGAATGTTCTCTATGCCCCATTAGGGTATGCTGATAGCTATGCTGTAAGTACAAGACTTTAATAAAGTTCTGTTAATGAACTGAATGAACCTAAATCCTGTACCAGACACTAAATGTGTAAGTGGAAGAGGTAATATGACCCACTGCTTGAGATGATTACAAATAAATGCCAGAAGCAACGAAAGGAAGAGGGCCAGTCCTGCTGGTCCTCTTGTCACTTTGTCAGTAGCAGTCAGATCCTTCACATTTCTAGCTATGTTACTAGCACTCTTTCAAGCTTTCTGTGCATTTCCCCCATAAATATTTATGGATATTATTAATTTGGTGCTTTTAGGTTGCTGAATTAGTAAAGGTGTATTTCTACAAAAGCATAACACTGTATATAGAAAAGAGAACACTGTGGGTCCTAGCCTACCGTCAGAGTTAGAAAACAGAGGCTCTAAAAACATCCTAGCTCTGATAAAGAATGTGGATACACAGTACTTGGAAAATCAAGAAGAAACAAGACTCAATAAGAAAGCATTCGTGGCCAGACTGCTTCAGTGGAAGTCTACAATGAAGATAAAATGGAGTCCTACACAGAGCCGAAGCCACAGAAATGAACGAGGAGTGAAGGGCGTCTGAGCACCAGTCATGTGCGAAAGAAGTGGGAACACAGCACAGTTGCTTATAGGAGATGCTATACAGCACAGGCTCTTCTTCAGTTCACTTTGCTGATATGCTACTGGGCTAGAATCAAAAACTGCTATCAGATTTTCAAAAAGAGAAAATTAGTTCATGATTGAAGATATTACATAAGCTTTTATGGGATAATGGACTTTAACATAAATAAAATTAATTTTAATAGATATTATCAGAATTTAGGAATAACACCAATTATTTTAAATCTCAACAAAAGAGTTCAAGAAAAGTAGATAGTGTTTCAAAAGACAGTATTACAGATTTAGGAATTGAAAGTATAATATCTCTTCTCATAAGGTTTTTAATATTTAAAGTGTGTCACAAGTCAAAAGAAAGTAAGCTTTATATTAGAAATACGAAGTAGAGAAAAAAGCCAAGCATGGTGGCACACACTTGTAATTGCAGAACTCTGAGAGGCTGAGGCAGGTGGACAACAAGTTCAAATCTAGCCTGGGCGCTTAAGCAACTCAGTCAGACCCTGTCTCAATAATGAAAAATTTAAAAAGGGATAGGGATATAGCTCAATGCTAAGACCACAGTTGCCAATCCCAGTACTATAAAAACAAAGTATAATAAATAGTGCAATTAATTTTTGTTAGGGGACCAGTTAAGGTTATATAAGAGAGATATAATTTGAACTGTACTGTGAACATAAAATAAGAATCTGAGATAGAGAATGATATGCTGAGGGTGAACAAGAATGCAAATGATGAAATAAGATTCTACAGGAACCTGCAAGAGTGAACATAAATGAGGAGGTACACTGCAAAACGAAACTGCTCGAAAGTGGGGAGCCGCTGGGATGGGGGGAGAGAGAAGGAAGCGGAGGATATGATGTATGTATTATATATGTATGCGCAAACTTGTACATAGTTGTACTACTGACTTATGTCGCTTTATTGTATGGAACAGTTAATGATTAGTTGTTTGATCCCTCTTGCATGTCTATATTTGTTTTCCTAAGTACAAACTTTGAAGTTATCAATACGTAATACAACAACCATTGTTAATTCTCTGTCACCTTGTCTGTAATTCAGTTTTGATTGTACTGTTCTGGTGCTCCTTTGTAAGTGGCTATGTGTTTGTTAATATGTTTTCATTCTATTACTTTAAAAAAGAAAGAAAGAAGATCCTACAGGTAACAGAAGAAATGGCATTAAAGTACAGTTCACTTTAGAAATAAATAGGGAAAGAATGTTTTCACTGTAATAGGAGAAGAAATGAGAATACAAAGGGATTAGGGTACAGAGTGGTAGGGATTATGGAGATATTTAGATCTTCAAAGTGAATGGTTTTAGGAGACCACAGGGTACAGGGCATGGCTACAGGCCCTAGATGATCAAGTGGGATAAAGGTAGAGTACCGGAGTGTGAACACGATAAACTACAAGGCTAAAGGTGCTGAACTGCTCAACAATATGGAGGCGCAGTCACTTTAAAATGATGGCCAGGGACAGAAAACAGACACATGGAGCCAGGCATGAAAGACCGCAAGTGACTTAAGCGACATCTGGTGTATCAGTAACTGGAAAAGAGAAAAGGCAGAGGGAAACTAGATGCAACAAGTATCAAAGGAAAAATCATTTTAACTGCAGTAGTCAAACAACGGTCTGACCGCAAGAGTCGGCATTTACAAATGCGGCTTTCCCGTGTTGGTCCCTTGTCATAAGACAAAGGAAGAAAAGCTAATTTCCACCTGAGAGGGTTGCCACGTTATACGGCACCAGGAGGGAGTACGAAAAACCTTGCAAAACATTTCTTGGTAACAGAAGAGGGATTTCAAAGGTTATAGCAAAAATTGTTATTAAAAGGAGAATTTTAATGAATAGATGGGGGTAGGGAAAAACCAGAAAGTGAAAGATGAGTAAACTATGGGAAAAGAATTTATAAGTACTTTATACTTTAAAAGTAATTTTAGCAGTAGAAATATAAAGGCCTCCATAGAATGGAGGGCCAAGGTATCACAGAGAACACAGCTGTGTAAAAATGTAAATGGCAATTGTGGAATAACATGAAGATGACGCTGTTCCAAGTTCCTTTCAAAGAATAATGCAGTCAACCGTGACACCCATGGCACAGCATACACTATATATGAGCCACTATCTGAGCCACTGCAACATTCAACAGATACTTACTGAGTGCCCATAAACGCTGAGCCTGGTTCTAAGTGCTGCACATACACTGAAAAATCACAGACAGGATTCCTACCCTTAATGCTCAGCAGTGGAAATGTTTTGTATGCTGAACCTTCCTTCCAACATAACAGACACTAGCTACTACACATTTAAAATGTAGCTAGTATGACTGAGCAACTGAATTTTCAATGCTTAAAATTAAATTACTGAAATTTAGATTTAAATTGCTGTTATGTGACTAGTGTTCCCATACTGGGCAGTGAAGGCTCCTGCCTTCATTTGATACTAGTGGGAAAGCAAGGTGACGTGGCAAGTTCGGATTTCTCTAGCGTCACAGCTCTTAGAACAAGTCTCTTGAGACTGGCAGGGGCTTTCTTATACCAGCGTTCTCAAAGTCAGTCCCTGCTCATAAGCACTGAAAATGGACGCTGGTCATTATAAATAAAAAAGGATTATCTTGTAAAGACATAAGAACCCCAGAATCAAAGGAGAAGTAGAGAACCACAACCAGGGTTCAGTAATTGACAGGAATCACAGGCAAAGACATGCAACAAGGACCACTAGGTCTTTCCAATGAACCACATTCAAGCCACCTCACTTACTTTGCAGTTCAAATTTTGACAGAGAATTTTTCCAAATGGCCACCTGTAGTGTCCTGTTTCCTCTTAAGATGATACACAACAGGTAATTCTCAAGATTGGGTATAAACAGAAAAAATATATTACATGATGATTATATATTTTAAAGGTAAATATTCATTATAAACACAAATATCCAAACTACTAAAATAAAAATGTCAAACTATTAATTAAAAATCTTAAGAAAAAATTAGAAAGCCCCAAATGAAAAACAGATTTCTGGCTTTAAGCCATGCAAAAGATAAAATTAAGTGGCATTCACTACAGGATATATTCAATAGTTAAGATCCCCATCCCTTGGATAGTTATTACTATTATTTCCCCAAAAGACTGCCTCCCCATTTCTGATCTCACGCTTAGCCTCCTCCCCACCACTGCCCTACAGAAATAGGCATTCAACCTGGCTGAGCCACAGGGCCTGACCTCCCTTGCAACAGTGATAGGCCCAGGGAGAGGTATGCCAAGCAGATCCAAACCACTCTTTAAACTTTTCTCTGTCTTTAATCTCCACATAAGAGTTTGGCATCACAAAGAAAGCAATAAGAAAGAAGCAGACACTAGAAATGGAAAAGGAGAAGAAAAAGGGAGAGGAAGAAGGGAGGAAAACACTCTTATGTGATCCACACGTGAGCTCCATATCCAGATTCCAAGAGAAGTGCACAACCCGTTCTTCCCACAATTTATGTCGGCCAGCAAGTCCCTTTATTTGCCTGCAGTTGAATTCTGCCAAATCCAATAGTTGACTACATACTTTATTATATTTAAACTACTATAAATTTTTATATGTTTTTAACTTAAAGGTTAATTTCACAAATTTTAAAAACTGCAGTAGGGCAGGCTTCTGAAATACAATGTACTTTCCTAACAACAACTGCATGACCCTTAGCACGATGACAGGCTCATGGTTAAGAAACTAATGAAAAAGACTAGTATATAATTAGTTTTTTACAGCACCTGTTAGAGTGGTGCTTACCACCCACCAAATGCTATCAGCGTAGAGCGTGCGGACCTGAAGACACGGGTGCGTTCCGCTTTACGTGGCTTACACTTCTCACTGCTCCAGGAAGACTTTTCTCCAGATAGTCTTTGAACTATCACAAATTTTAAATAAAAGAAGCTTGAATGAGGATTATTTTAATGACTGATAAAAATGCACCTGGTAGATGTTGGATTTATAAATCAGTAAATTAGAACTGCCATAGAAAAAATATTATCAATGTAGATTATTTAAAAAATTCATGCAAATCTTGTGAATTACTCCTTCTTGTATATTTTACACTGGGTAATATGTCCTTTCAAAAAATAAGTTAGGGTCAATCATACATTATAAATGACCAAAGAAACTAAGGAGGAATCAAAGATAAATTATCAAGACAACTATAGAATAGAAAATGATTTATGTTAAAGAAAAGCCAAAGGAATGAATGCTACTTTATAGATTTTTTTAAACAAAAAAAGAGAAGGGTCAAGTTTATTATTGTCTTCGAGTAATGACAGAATCCTGAACAGTTTATCACTATGGCAACAGAAGCCCAAAGCAGGAGAAACAGGCTTAAAATCTAACATAATAGATTCTAGCTGGTCAAATTGTAGGCCCTTGATAGGATAAAATCTGAGATTGGGACTCCTGGGGAGGGTTGAAATTTAAAAACTGCTTGTCCTGAATAGTTAAACAATATACTCACTTAAAAGCAAAGAGATGGGCAAGACCGGCTCTCCAAATCCATTACAGAGTTATGAGTCTAGAATTGTAGGCACTAACAATTTAAATTAATTGTTCGTAAAACCTGACATAAGTAAGCAATACACATACCTCTGCCTGAAGCAGCTCTTTCCTAAGTAATGTGGATCAAGACTCTTATCTCAAAACATAACCTACAATTTAATGAATGTGATTTTTAAAAGCCACTTGACTTTAATTTATATAATTACTGAAATCACTAAGACTTTAAAAGCAGATATAGTGAAGTTTCAGGTGCTAAAAACAAGAGCAGATGTGCTAGCTCTGTGTTATCCAAATAGTCTATAAAAATAATTCAGAAAAGCAAGAACAAAGCCACACAAAATCACCCCCTCAGCAAAATGGAAGGCAGAAAATGTCTAAACCCCAAGGCAACTAGAAGTGAAAAGAGGGGGCAAAAAGAAAATTACAGACCAAGAACTACATGAGGCATTAACAACAGAATATACCACCAGCTCACACAAAAAAAACAAAAGGAGATACTAACATCAAGGGCTGTTTAGTTCAAAAATGAAGGTTTCTTCAATATCAGGAAACTCATTAATATATGCAGTCTTAATAAATCAAAGGGGAGGATGTCATGATTGTCAATGTTAAAAATATTTGATAATTTTCAGAACTATATCTAACAAAAACACACATGAAAATTAAAATTGGTGAATGCTTTCTTAATAAGGCACACATATACTTCAATCTTAAAGCTAGCCTCTTAACCAATGAAGAAACAAAACATTTCCATTAAGATCATGAATAAGGCAAGAAAATCTATTATCTCTGATCCTACTTAATACTGTATTTTGGAGGTACTTGCCAGTGCAATTAGATAAAGCAAATGCATAGGAATTGGTTAAAAAAAAAAAAAGATCACTATTTATAGATGATATGCCATGCCAACACACCTGGAAAATGCTAGGTAAGTCATAATAAATGAACACAAACAGTAATTCAGTAAATTAGCAGTACAAAATTAATCTGTAAGAAGTGATAGTCTGCACAAATAATAAGCAGCTAGATAAAAATGAAAGAGAAAAGCATTTACAATAGCAACAAAGCGTAATGCTTAGGAAGAAACTTAGCACCTGCCCATTTCCACCCCGGCCCCAAAGCAGGCACCTTTGCACACATTCCAGGAGCAGCCTCACATAAGCTGGCAGCAAGGAGGGCAGAAAGCACTCTGGGGATCTTTGCTTAGCTCTCTGACTGCTGGTTCTGATCCAAGAGGTGCAGACAAAGAGACCAGCAGTTACTGTTGTCGCATCTCCCCACTGCTGCCTACCCCCTCTGGCTGAACTTACAAGGCCAGTGCCATTCCTCCCACCTGCTTGTTTTACGTTGCTTTCTACTTCTGGGAGCCAGACGTTACACACTAGAACATTCAGAAGCAGCTGCATATTTGTGTTATGCATATCTAGGGAAAGGCAAAGTCTCAGAGGAGGTCTGAGAAGACCCCGGTAACCTCGGCACAGAAGTAGCCTGCTATGATTAAAATGCACACACACCCACACATACACACCCAAAAACAATTTTAAAAAATGATCAGTGCAAAAAATAAATAAATAAACCACAGCAAATCTTGGGGAAAAAGGAAATGATTTCCAGACTTAACACTTTACTAGATTCAAATATCCAGTTATATACAAAGAAGCAGGAAAGCATGGCCTATTCAAAGGGGGAAAAAAATCAACAGAAACTACCAGAAAAAGAACTACAATATTAGCAAATCTTCTAGACAAAGACATCAAAGCAACTGTCCTAATGATGATTAAAAAGCTGAAAGAAGTTGCAGAACTGAACAAAATTATACAAGAACAAAATGCAAATATAAATAAAGAGGAAAAAGCACCTAAAATATAAAAAAGAAATTCTGTAGCTGAAAATTACAATACCCAAAATTATAACTTCACTAGAAGAGATTCAAAGCCAATTTGAGCATGCAGAAGAAATAACCAGGGAATGTAAAGACAAAGGAAATCACCAAGTCCAATGAATAAAAATTTTTTAAATGAAGAAAAGTAAACAGAGCCACGGGACCATCACGCCATCCAATATAGATATACTATGGAAGTCCCAGAGAGAGAAAAGTAGAAAGAGTAACCGAGGAAATGATGGCTGAGAACTAGCCAAATTCACTGAGAAGCCCAAATGCAAGCATGTAAGAAGCTCACTGAACTACAAGATGAGCTCAGAAAGATCTACGCTGGGACACCGCACTAATCAAACTGTTGAAAACCAAAGGCAAAGAAAGACTCTTCAAAGCAGCTAAAGAGAATCAATTTACCACATATAAGGAATATTCAATAAAATAATCAGCAAATTTCTCATTAAAAAAGAAAAACTTTGGAGAAACTGAGTACGGCAATGTACACCTGTAATTACAGCTACTTGGAAGGCTGAGACAGGAGGATCACAAGATGAAGGCCATTCTGGGCAACTTATTGAAACCTTCTCTCAAAATTTAAAAAGGTACTGGAAATGTAGCTCAGTAGTAGAGTGCTTATCTAGCATGCATGTGCCATTTAATTCAAAAATAAAGTCAGAAGGTAGCAGACAGACATACTGTATTTAAAATAGACAAAGAAACTGTCAGAAAATCCTGTACCTGGAAAAACTGTTATTTAAAAGTAAGAAAATTTAAACATTCTGGGTAAACATAGCTATTTACCACACTTAGCCTACAGAAATGCTTAAAGGTATTCAACAGAGTAAATGAAAGAACACTATATAATAACTCAAATCCATATGAAAAAATACATAGCTCTGTAAAAATACATGGACAACCATAAAAGCTAATAGTATTGCACTGATAAAGTATAACTCTTATTATTTTCTATATAATTTAAGATACTAATTCATCAAAAATTAGTCTAAAAGCTAACATTATTATAACTTTATTACTTCTCATTTTGTTTTCTACATTATTGTAGAAAATAAACCAGGCATGGTAGTGCATGCCTATAATCCTAGCACTCAGGAGACTGAGGCAGGAGGATCACTGCAAGTTCAAGACCAGCCTGGGCTACAAAGTGAGTGCAAGCCCAGCCTGAACTCCATAGTGAGACCCTGTCTCAAAAAGCCAAAAAAACAAGAAATGCATTGAAAGATTAGTTTATGTTCTGAGGCACAAAACACATAATAAAGATGTAACTCTGTGACACTGACAACAGAAAAGGGCGGACACTAAAAAGGCAGAATTTTTGTACACCTTTGAGGTTAAGCTTCTGTAGATTCAAGTTGAAGTCTCAGGATGCTAAATGTAACCTCCAAGGAAAATAGCTCTCAAATATACACAAAAGGGAAGTAAGACAGGAGCTTAGATGTTTTTCCCTACTCCCTTCCCCCAAACCCCAAAACAAGAAAAAAATTGAACACAAAAGACGGTAATAAAAGACAAAATAACTGTTAAAGATAAAAAGAGCAAAATGACAGAACTCTCAGCACTGATTTAAATGGAAATATAGTAAACTTGCTAATCAACAAACCACCAAAAAAAAAAAAGTCTACTTCAACATAGTAAATGAAAACCCACAGTGACTGAAAGTTTTTTCTCTAAGATTAGGAAGAAGGGAAGGAGGCTTTGGTTTACTGTTTTCAAGTAACATTCAATTGCAAGTTCCAGACAGAAACAAAAAAGGCATCCCAACTGGAAGGATGGAAAATTATTACTGTTCTCACACAATATGGTCTCATGTGAGGAAAACCCCAAAGATCACACACACATACACATTGTTAAAACTAATAGGTGAATTTAGCAAAGGAACTAAAGTCAACAAAAAGCAGCATTTCCACACACTAACAATAAAAAATTTGAAAAAGGAAATTAAGAAAACAATCCCATTTACAACAGTATCAAAAAGAATAAAACTTTTAGGAATTAATGAAGGAGTTGAAGGATTTGTACTACAAGCTAAAAAACACTGTCAAAGAAAATAAAAAGAACCACACACATTCCAAATTCATGAAGAGAAGATTCAATGTAACTGAGATGCCAATACTGCCCAAAATGATCTACAGAATCAAAATGCAAACAACCATTTTCACACAAATAGAAAAACCCATCTGTCTTGGTTACTTTTCTCTCGCTGCTAAGACAAAATACCCAACACCCAAAAGGAAGAAAGGAAAGGTTTATTTAGCTTACAGTTTGTGGAGGTTTCAGTCCACACTTGGCTGGTTCTGAGGCAGAGTGGCACATGGCAGAAGGCAAACTGTTCAGGGCAGCAGAGCACAGCAAAAACAACCAGCAAAAAAGAAGAATGGCTGCAAGCAGCGTCTTTCCTTCCCTTACATTGTAAAAAGCCTACCCCCACCCAGGGGGCGTGTAGCTCTCACACAATCTCCATGCCCTCCTCTTGCACAGGCTCAGGATGTGTACAAAGTGAGCAACCTGGTTTCCTCCTGAGTCACTCAGCTAAACCTCTAGACTCCCCAAGTTGACACAATGTATCAACCATAACACCATCCATCTTAAAATTATATGGAATCACAAGGAAACTGAACTAGTCTAAATAATACTTAAGTAGAATAAAGGCGTGATAGAAGACACACTTCCTGATTTCAAAACTTTACTAGCAAGTCACAATAATCAACACAGTGTGGTATCAACCAACCAACATAAAGACATACAGACCAATCTAAAGGTGATGTTGAACCTTTTAGAGCTTTTAATGATAACAGCCAGCTTGCCACAGGTTCTCCATCACTGGACTAGACTCTTAAAGGGGACGGCAAAGCTTTCAGGGAGGACTGTCCAAACCACAACCCACGCACTTATGGCAAAGCGCCAACACTGCCCTTAAATCTGAGTAATGCAGTGTTAGTTTAGAAAAACACCTCATGCATCCCACGAACAAACAATGTGTGCCATAGATTCACCAATACTGGACTAGAGAGAGCAGAAATTAACCTTCCCCTATACAGTCAAGTGACTTTTGACAGGATACCAAGTGCATTCACTAGAAAAACAGGCATTCTTCGCAATAAATCGTGCTGAGAAAACTGCATATCCACATGCAAAAGAATGAAACTGGACCTCTACTTACTACTACAACATAAAACATTTTACTCAAATGGATGAAAAACCTAAGTTTTAAGAGTAAAAACTATAAATCTCTTTAATATGGGGGGTTATGACAGAATCTGGCAATAATTCCTTGGATATAATGCCCAAAAAAAGGCAAGAAAAGACAAATTAAGTGTGCAAATTAGAAAATGTACATCAAAAAATACTCATTAGTAGTTAAAAGGTAATCTCAGAATGAGACAAATATTTGCAAACCATATAGCTATAAGAGATTCATATCTAGAACATATGAAGAACTCTCAATGACAACCACAAAATCAGATTTTAAAATGGGTGAAGGATTCGAACAGAAGTTCTCCAAGTGCACACCAGTAAGTGCATGAAAAGATGCTCACCATCACTAATTGTTAGAGGTTACAAATCAAGATTACAGGAAGATCACACCTCATACCATCAGGATGGTTAAGAATAAGACAACCCAGAAAAGAAGTGTTGGTGAGGATATAGAGAAACTACAACACTTGTGTACCATTGGCAGGAATAAAACATGGTACAACTACCCTAGAAAACATATGCCTAGTCCTTAAAAACTTAAAAGTGCAATTGCCATATAGTCGAACAACTCTGTTTCTGGGTATATATCCAAAATAACAGAAAGCAAGGTCTTACAAAGACGTTTGTACACCTATGTTCATGGCAGCATTATTCACAATAGCTAAAATGGGGTATGACCACCCATGAATAAATGAGTGGATAAGCTAAATATAAGAGATAATGGGACATTATTCAGCCTTAAAAAGACATTCTAAAACATGCTACAAAACAGATGAGCACTGAACTTGTCACGCTACGGAAGTGATACAAAGACAAACATTACATGATTCCAGTCACCAGGTGCTCGAGTGCTCAGGGAATGGAGAGAAGAGGTGACTGCCCAGGGCTGGGAGGACAAAGGGACACAGAGTTACTGTGTAGAGGCCACAGAGATTCTGCTGTGTAACATGGAATGAGTTCCAGAGATGGACAGTGGTGACGGTTTCACAGCATTAGAACTGCACCGGCGACCAGGGAATCACGTATCTTACAAAGGTTCGGATGGCAAAAGTTTACATATACTTTGGCACAATAAAAATGAACAAAATCAAATGAAATCACAATAAAATTACCAACCAATTTATGAAGCTAAACACCAATATTTGAGAATGTATGAAAAAATAAACATAAAAGTACCTCAGAAAACACAAAAAGACAAAAAACTGTAAGGGTGGAGTAGCATATTGGGGCATTAAAACATATCTTTTATTTGTCTTTTTGAGACAGGGTCTCGCTACGCAGTTCAGGCTGGCCTTGAGCTCACTTTGTAGCCCAGGCTGGTCTCGAACTGGCAAAAATCCTCCTGCCTCAGCCTCGCGAGTGCTGGAATTACAGGTCTGTGCCACCATGCGTGGTTCTAAAACATATGATAAAACCTCTGTTATTAAAATACTGCAGCAGTACTACATGTTCCAGAAATATTCCCAAGTTATATGTAAATTAAAAGTAAAAAAGCATCATCATGACTCACTAGGATAAATAAAATTAATTTTTAATAAAAGTATGAGACAATTGGTTAGCCATTCAGAAAAAGTAAAATGAAATCTGTATCTCACAGCCCACAGAAATACCCATTTTAAATAGATCAAAGATCTACATATAAAAAATGAAGCCATACAAACATAAAACAGTGCAAGGAAACTACAACTTAAAATCTAGAAGCAATAATGATTATTTTGATTATATAATAAAATGCTTTACATAACAACAAATATTGTACAAGCAGTCAAATGAAGACTGAAAGACGGAGAAACTATTTATAACATATTTCCAAAATACAACAAACTCCTTAAAAGCAAAGGGAAAAAGATAATAGAAATCAACAGACAGTTGAGAATGACTTGGACAAACCCAACACAAGAGATAAAAATGGGCTTAAACATAAAAAAATGTTACTCAATCTCATTTATAATTAGAGAAATGTAAATTAAACTACACTGAGATACAAAGTGACATAATATTCTTGAAGATAAGTTGGATGATATCTAATAAACTGGTATATAAATTTACCTTTTGACCAACTTATTCACTTCAGGAATTTACCTTTAAAATATACAATATGAAAATACATATGCATCTGCCAATTCTGGGGCTGAGAGGAACAGGAAAGAGAAATAAGAAACTAATTAGATTACCACGGGGGTAGATAATTAAGAAATGATGGGAACAAGGAGAGGATCAAATAGATGTAGGAAACAGCAATTTTTTTAAAGTACAATGTTTGTATCATTCTGCCCTTTGGAACGATTGTGACGTTTCACACACTGAAACCCACCAACACTACCAAGGATGGGACGGGGTCAAACTGGGGTAAAGCAGAAGTAAGCCAAGCTGTCTTGTACGTGAGCAACAATCAAAGTGAACATGAGAAAATCCCTACGTAACTCTGGAAAATCGTGAGTAACTTTTAGATAGCATTTTAATTCACTAAGTGTATTTTAATACACTCAAGGGCTAAAGACAAAAAGAATATGCAGATATTACACAATAGCTAAAATGTTTTCCACAGAGTTGTGAATTAGCTGCTCCAAAGCTACTTTTTGCATGTTCTAGGACTAAGGAACTAAGCAGAGGGCCAGCGTTATCACTACCAAAAGAGCTACAAACACCAACAAGCTTGAATGAACTCTGGTGTTGGGCTGGAATTGGAAATGCCACTGTAAATACATGATTACTAACATACATACATACAGAAAATAAAGAAACAGACTCAAATGTGCACTTAAATATATTTGTGTACACTTAAATATATTTCCTTTCTCAGTTCACTGAGAGGGCCTGGAAGCAATGTCTTTCTAGTACCAATAAATACTCCTATAGCTGAGTTTCTGTTTTCCTATATCATTCTCCAATAAAAAGGAAGCAAAGCACCTTAGAGAAATGACTAATTGGAGGCCAAGAACATCTTGTGATGCCAGCAAAGAGAGAACCTCAAAAACTGGTGGGACTGTGTCAGAAGGACACAGGCGTCAAGTTGAATGAGCTTACAAAGCCCAAATATGACACAACCTCAACAGCAAATTACACTACAGTAAAACCCCGGGTTGCAAGCAACTATTCTGTGAGTATTCCACAAGACCAGCAAATAGGCCTAATAAATTTTAACTTGATAATGGTGCCTTGCAATACGAATGGTATGTGATGCTGAACATCACATGGTCATCGTGATCACAACTAAGCCAATGGTTCATCTCCCTCTCCCTCCCTCCCTCCCCTTCCCTTTCCTTCTCTCTCTCCCTCTCCCTCCCTCCACCCTTCCCCCCCTGCCCCTTTCTCTCTCTCTAGGGGGTTGTGGGTGATCATCTACAAACAGTGAGAGGTTATGGAGGAGATCCCCTCTGCAGAGGAGGAGAAAAGGGCAGAAGAATCCCTCACTTCAAATGAGATTAGGGAGATGTGTAAAATATGGGAAATAGTGCAAAATTATGTAAAAAAGCACCACCCAAATAAGGCTGCAGTGGTGCAAGCCATGAACCTGATTAACAACAATGCAGTGTCATGTCTGCAAAATCCTCAAAAGGAGGCAAAAGCCAGTGTCATTTAATAGCTTCCTTGCTAAAGTCACACGAAAAGAAAGATTTCATTGAGCCAACAGAGGATTGTTAGTGACAGCGAAAGTCATCCTACACTATAACCCCCTCTCATCTGCCTCACACCAGACATGAGGATCTTCAAAGGAAAGTGCAAGTTAATTCATTCTTCTTTATTATTTTACATTATATTACAGTACTGTAACCATCTTTATATGAGTATTCTGGGGTGGGGGAATGAATCTTCTGAGCTCCTGTTATTCTTCTGGAGAAGTTCGCTTTGCTGTGACAAGTGCTTTGGCTCACAGCATGCTTCCAGCATGAACGATGCTCACAAACCAAGGTTTTACACCTTCTAATATACAGAAGGAAACAAGAATCTCTTAGTCCATGTAGGGAGAAATGTAATATTCACAGGAGAAATGAGAGCTCTTCCTTTCAGAAGTCCAACTGGTAAATGAGGAAGAATGATAAGGATAAATACGAACATCACTATTGGCAAACACTAGGGCAACCCTTGTCTAGGGAAGAATTATCAGTGGAAGCTAAAAATTTAGTGGAAGAATATTTGGTGAGAAAGTATGCTGAAAACATTTACATAGTCTCCAAGTGTCACATGGAAGCCTTAAAATAGATTAAATATTAGGGAAGAAAAAAGTAGTAATTTTATATTGGAAATAATGTCTGGTGATAACATCTTAACAAAGTAATTAAGGTTAACATCACCAGTTAAGGGGAAAATCATGAACTTCCTGATGTGAAGCACTGAGGATATACAACTTTGTTTTTACCTCTGCTAGAAATACGTAACATGAACTAATTCATGAGGAATGTATTATATACTTAACCTGAGAAATATTTTACAAAATAACTAACTGGTACTCTTCAAAAGTGTTAGCATGTTCTAGGTTAAAGTAAACTATATATATGTAATGGGTAGATTGGATCTTGTACCAGAAAAAGGACACAAGTGAACAACAGGTAAAATTTGAATGAAGCCAGTAGGCTGGAAGGTAGTAATGTTACTCGGTTACATTAATTCCTGAGACTTGATATGGTTACATAAAATGTTAATGCTTGGGGAATCAAGAAGTGTACAGGAGGATTTTTCTGGCTACATTCACATCGCTTTTGTTACTTTGAAACGATTTCAAAATCAGAATCAATCTGTACAGATAACCTAATGCTCTGAAGTTCCCTTCTGGCCGACTCCTCTGCCACCTGTGATGCCCGCAGCTGCGCCTGGTGCTGATCCTTTTCAGAGCGCCTCCAAACATCGCGCTCCGCTGTCATTTTCTCTAGCTCTACTAATCTGTTCTCCAGCTCCAGCCTAAAACAACACGCGATAGGTTTGTTACAAGAGCGACAACACGTTTTCATGTGCAAGGACAAACAACACGCACTAAGGTAACGAAGTACTTACTTTTCATCTTGTAATACCACAAGCTTTTGATAGCCTTCGTCCTTGGCAGCTTGTACTTTACGTATTAACTCACGATCTTTTTCTACTAAGAGCATTTTCTGGTGTTCAACAGCTGATTTGAGAATTTCATTGTCTGACTGTAGCCCTAGTATTTTTTTAAGGAAAAAAAATGTACTACATTCAATCTTTTTAAGATGAAAAAATCAGAACAGCAAGTATTCATCAGTAGGTGAAACAAAAATATTTAGAAAATCTCTCTGGGAACGTATTCTCAAAGATCCTTAACTCAATGAACTACTTAAAATAAGGACAAAATACACTAAAACTCAGTTAATTTCTCTGTCGTGCTTTTATTTCACATATAAAAAAAGTTACATACATTTACTCACTTCCATCTTGAGAGCTGGAAGGATCAACCTGGGTAACACCCAAAGAGACTCACTCACTTCACCTCTCAGGGGTTCTGTCAACCAACGCCCAAGAGTATCATCATAAAATTGGCGCGTAACAGAGTAAATAAAATCACCCAACACTGCAAAACCTATGATTCTAGGGGAAACTTCTAAACATGTCTAGTGGATTCTCCAATCTTCCTTGTGATGAAATGACAAGTACTTTACGGCTGGCATAACTAATGCAAATTCATATTTAACTCTAAGTAGCACTAGATACAAAAGTCCCTAAGAAACTTTACTCCCTAACTCTGTGGAAATCCATGAGTCAATATTAAATAAAACTTAATAAATACAATCATTCAACATAAGCTCCTCAAGTACAGAAGCCAGTTAAACTATAGATCAACAGTCCACAGAAAGTTAATTTAAGTAAATTTTTTTCTTTAAAGACAGGGTTTCACTATGCACTTCAGCCTGGCCTTGAACTCACAGCAATCCTCCTGCCTTAGCCCCCCAAGAGCTGGAATTACTAGCATGCACCACCACACCTGGCTTATTTAAGCAATTTAAAAAGTTAGAAACAATGTAAATTCTAGGAAATCTTGATGAGACATTCTAAGACTAAAAAGGAACTTATACTGACTAAAATAAGGCTACATAGAAGTATGCTCCAATAATACAGTTTACATTAAAAAAAAAAAATGAAGCCTGAAATGCATTTATCCTGCTTATTCTATGGAGTTAAAATGTCCTAGAACTAGTAACCACATGATTCCAACAGACTGAAGATTGTAAGCCCAGGAAATGTGGAATCCCATTTTTAAAAGTTCTATTTAATTGCTTATCAAATAACTATTATATAGACATAGGGTTGATTTTCTTAAAAGAAAGATCACAGAATAAACAAAACATTGACCATATACACAAAAACAATCTATATGTGCTCACAAATTAAACCTCAGTTCAAGCTAGGAATCTACAAATAAATACCCAGGTTGATTTATTTTTAAAACGAGTTTGTATATTAAAGTAAAAAACAAAGAAAATCATGTATTACCATCCAGTTCACTTTGAATTTTATTTCTTTCTCTTTCTAGCTCACTCTTAGCTCTCGCTGCCTCCAGTTTGATGTCTGTTATTTCTAGTTTGTTTGAGTGTTTAAGCTCTTTCACCTGTTAATAATTAGAAATTGAAATTACTTTTGGTCATTTTCTTGCCATTCAGTACTTACCCAAAAAAAGGAAATACTCCAAGAAAACACTGTCTCTTTCCTAATAGAACAGAGATTTTCTTTCCTCTGTCTAGGTAGGGTCACCTAGACTTTATCATACCTTTAAAGGCTTAACGGCACATACCTAGCATACAGTGGTCCACAATTAGAACATCCTCAGGGGGAAAAAGGCTGAAAGCTCCCTTCTTAAAAAAGTGCTAAGAACAAAGAGCAGCATATAAAATGTTAAGCAGGTATAATGTCACAGGGTCTGCTCTTACAACCGTGAGCTGCCCTTGGCAGGCAGAGCAAAGGAAGGCATGAGATCTATGCAGGAGCGGCAAGGAGCAAGCTCACGCCAATCGAAGTGTTGTTCGTCCTGTTAGCTACTGAAGTCAGTATAATTAACTTGGTTTCAGAGCTAACTCTACAAATCGGCTGCATTAAGAAGCTGAAGGTAAAGAAATCAATTAAGATACAGGAACTAATAAAGGGGGCAAGAATCAGCGGAATGCGGTGATTCTGTATCCACAGGTGTGTACGCGTGTGTACGTGTGATGTGAAACACGAGCAGGCAGAACAAGTACCACATAGATTTACAGATTTCATATAGATGTTTAAGTCATATAAATCTAATAAAACTTTCAGCCGAAATCTAACTCTCTTACACATTTTTACGGATCTTTATCAGTCCCGTACATGTGCGCAGTACCTAGAGATCACACTCGCGGTAGCGGCTGGTACGTGTTCATAATACACCCTGAATCTTTCTTCATCCCCTTCGTCCCCATCCCCTCTGTCTCCTTCCTTTACATAAAAATGAATCTTTTTCAGTGCTGTCTATACAGTTAACCCATCCACATCACTTTTCGGCTTCACCTAAATATTTCTTTTGAATGCTGAGTAACTGTAGAACGTAAATAGTATTTCTTCATCAACAAATATTTATTGACACACTACTATGAACTAGGCACTATTTTATAAACTAGGAGGGTACAGCAGCAAATAAGAAAGCTTTGTCTCTCCAATCATCTGCACTACTAACATTTTCTTTGGTACTTCTAAAACTAGGGATGGTGATTCAAGGATTGAACCAATACTGATAACAAGGTAGGACAGACCTGTCTTCTACCCATAAAACCCGACTCTCTCTGGGAGGATGAGGCAGGAGTATCATAAGTTTGAGCCCAGATTGAGCAATTTAGCAATTTTGTGAAAACCTGTCTCAAAATTTAAAAACATAAAATTAAATAAAGGGCCTGGCTATGTAAATCAGTTCAAAGGCTCTGGGTTCAAATCCCTGTGCCTCTGCCAAATACATATCTACAGTATCTTATATACAAACATGTATATCTATGGTATTAGAGAAGAAAACTCCAAATATACACAAGTCAAATACATGAATGCGAGCTGGTAGGAAAAGGAGCATAAAGGTTAATTTACTCAGTCCTATCGTAACTGTTGTTGGAAGATAGAAACCAAGAAAAGGTCCTAGAGCCAACAGGGCAAGGGTAAGAAACAGAGATGTCTCACCGTAAGAAACACCAGCTACAAAAGGCCCTGAAATTATGTAAGGAATGGCGGAATGCAAAATCCACACCTAAAGAACACCACAAATAAGTACTGCGATGCCTCCCACTGCTAATTACAACACTCGGCCTCCCAAATTAACTACTTTTTAGTAACACCACACAAAATGGCCGCCTTTGCATCCATAAATCTCCTTTTCTGAAGTTCTTTTATGTGCTAGTCCTGTAGCTGTGAAAAATAGCTATGAAGTTATATTTTTTAATTCCTAAACTTTCTATAGATTGGGATTGTATTATATTACATTTTAATTTTCATGATTGGTTTACATTGTAAGTGCTTTAAATTTGTGAAAAACTACAGCTACAATGAAAATAATCAGTATAACAATGAGATTTGGGGGTATACACCCAAGCAAGCTGCTTGTCCTTGTCCTCTCTGCACTCAAATTTTACACAGTAGCAGACTTCCCTAAAATAATGAATGTTACTAACAGTAACTGTTAACTTCCTAAAATCTATACGAGAAGGAAATACATTATTTATTAAAATATCATGAAACCTTATTCTATTTGTTAGGATGACAAATAGTAGTGCTTTTCTACGAATAATCTGACCCATGTCCCAAACAGCAACAATACAGTTTCTTTCTGGTTCCAGATACCTACATCCTTAATCTTGTTTGTGGTCAGGACCCCCAAATCCTACAAAAACTAGGAGGAACGCTTCTCAAATGAAATGTACAAAGTTAAAATGCTGAATAAAATTCCAAGAACTCCATGGCCTACTGAAGTTCTGCAGGGTCAACCCACCCTGTTTTTCATGAAACGTTTGTTATGCAGAGCCTGACCTTCAGGCTGTGAATTTGCTTTGTGTTTCTGATACAATAAGGCAAGTATTATTACTACTAGTAATAATTTAACAAATGTCAAAAGTGCCAATCTTAGCCTTTTACAAGGGTTTAAAATCTGTTAAAGTACACATACCTATAAAAAATAAAGAAGAGGGCCAGGTGCGATGGTGCATGCCTGTAATCCCATCACTCAGGAGGCTGAAGCAGGAGAACTGCCTCAAGTTCAGTTTTAGCCTGGACTAAACAGTGAACCTAAGGCCAGACTGAACTACACAGGCTGTCATTCATATACACACACACACGAAAACAATGTAATCAATAGAAATATAGTTGGAAAAAATTATTACCCAAGAAGCTCTGGATGCAAAGTTTGAAAAGATACCAATTACATTCTGATTGTTTTCAAAGTTCTGAAGTAGTATGACCTCTTTTACTTAACTAATAAGCATTAACACTGTGGGATGGCTTTCTTAGAACAATCTTATTGGGCTTCTAAAGATCAAAACTTCATGAGGTAACTAAAACAATTTACCACACTAAATATGAAATATCTTTTAAGGTCATTGTTTTCAGGCCCTGTACGTCAGAACCTTTCAACCCAAGACACTGATACTGACATAACTTTCTTCTAAAACCTAAGGAACATTTACAAATTTGAATAACTTAGACAAACATGCCCCAGGTGTTCCTTTGCATTGCAAACAACCATTTACTTAGAAGAGTAAAATGCTGATGAAAATTTCAAATTGCAAAGAAAACTGTGACAGTTGTCTTTGAAATATTATTTTTAAATTTATCCTTTCATGGAAACTTTTTACATATAAAATTTCCACTGAAATGTGCTTTGTCCAAAGTTGAAAGATGTATTTAATACTCCATTTATATGCAAACTCATGCAGTGTGCCTTTAAAAAGAGGAGCAATTCTTAGCAACGTGTTAATAAACAAGCACAGAGAAATAAATAATACTATACCAAGCTGCTAAACTGCAGAGTAGTAGAAATCATCTGTCCTCTAAACAGGGAAGAGCAACAGAGAAGGGTATCTGAACAGCATAAAGAAGAGGAATAAACACCTGCACGTAGGTAAGCCAGGGAGAGCAGAAAGAAAGTGCTACAGGAAAAGTGACCCCAAGGAGAAGCAACCACAGGAGCCCAGCATGCCCAGTCCAGCTATTTCAGTAGCTTAGTCTGGCTGTCGGGCCCAGAACAATGTGGGGCAAACACTGGGGATTCAGTATTATTTTATAAAACTGAAAGTAATTTATACAGGAATCAAAAGAAAAACACGTGAGAACTTCCTCTATCCTGAATTTACTTCTGTGTGTTTTATATCTATTTTTGTGTACTCTATTACTGTAGACATTCAAAAATGTATCAGTTGAATGTATAGTCTACTTACAGTTAATAAGAGACTAAATTATTTACTTATTTTCTAGTAGGATTTATACAAACACAGTAGTCTGGAAGAATTCTTAGGGATCAGCAAAACAATATTTCATTTCACCTATGAGAAAATTGGATCCCAAGTACATGAATGGGTTCCTAATGATACTAGGTAACTTGCCCAAGGTGATGCACAGTTATTGATAGGGAGGACAAAACCAGTCAGCAGGCTCAAAATCCTGAGGTCGTTATGTTATTTTCTTACTGAAGGCTCTCACTAGTATATAACCATTGCCAATGTTTTATTCACTGCACCCCATTGTGTTGAATACTATCTTTCATTTTTATAACTATAAGAAATAAGCATTATTATCTCCATTTAACAGTTCAGCAAGGGCTGGAGATGTAGCTCTGTGCCACAGCCTACCATGCACAAGACTGGTTCTACAATCTCCAGAACCACAAAAAAGTTAAGCAAAACAGAAGTCACAATAGTAGTACATGAAACGCAAGAGTCAGGATTCAAAACTACATATATTTGTCTGATTCAAAACCATAAACTTTCCATCTATAATTTATTACATGCTCCAAAATGATAGTTTGTAATTTCTAAATATATCTGAATTTCAGCATATAGACTAAAAAACTACACCTGAAGTTAAAATATTTTAAAACTTGGGCTGGATATAGCTGGATATTGTTTGTTTAGAATGCACAAGGTCCTGGGTTAGATCCCCAGCATTACCAAAAATACAAATAAAAACATTTTAATAATTAAAAGTCAGACATGCCTAATTTTCACTTTTCTTCTTAGTGTCAGTCATGTCTACTGAGTTAAATGAAACACTGATGAGAGAAAGCCGCCGCCACTTTGAAAAGTACAGAAATTCAAACAAAAAATTAAAGAGCCATTAGACACCTCATTTGTGTTTCCATGGGAAAGCCCAGATAGATTGGACAGATCGCCTCCCAAGGGCGGCATCCAATACATCAAACTCCAGTGCTGTCCCGACTCTTAAAGTTACACTCACGTCAATGAAGTGTACTAAGAGTAATTTACAAAATCAGAAGGACAGTTTAATTATAAGAAAAAACCAATGTAACTGGAAATTTTCAGTTTAAAAGACTAGCACATTCTCTCTCTGCAGACCAAATTATATAGGAAGTCAAACAGCAGTCAGAAGGCTGCTTGGTGCTTACAGCAGTGACAGTAAGATGAATGGCTGTCCTCAGGGCCATTCAGGTTAACAGGTTAAAAGAGACTGGTTTATTCATTTCCCCAACACAAATAGTATTTTCAGTGGCCAAAATACCCGCAGAATAGTTACACTCACTAAAGCTCTTTCTCCCTTCAGTCATATACTGGCCCCTAAGTTGTCTCAAGAAATTCTTTGGAAAGGAACTGATAATGACTATTTTATTACCTTAGTTAAATGTATACATTTCTGTGAAGGTATATTGAATGTATTTTGGCCTAGGAGCCATCTTGTTTCTTAAGATTATTTTTACATTGCCCTGATAGAAAACACAATGATTTCACTGACTCCGAAACCAATGTTATTTCCAAGTTCTTAGTAATGCCCTAAGACCTAGTAATACTAAGTTAATATTTTAGTGACTATTTGTTACAGCTTATACTAAGTGCTTTATATCTCTTCTAAGTGCTTTGTATTTCTTTTAATTTTGGCCACCACTCTTTACGGTAGGCATGAGTTTCATGATATAGGAGAAGACACTAAAATTTCAAAGAGAAAGTCACATAGCTAGAAAGGGGGGGGCGGATAGAATTTGACTCCAGCTACACTCCAGAGATGACGTTCTATACAATACTTTTATCGCTGCTAGTTCTGGCTCCTAATACTCATTGCACTTAAGGTTAAAAAAAAAAGGTTTCTGAGAAAAACTATGTCTATTATGCTCTTCTTATTTTGTTAGGGAATTTTGTTTTGGAGTAGTATTCAAGCTACTACATTCTATTAAAGGGTAAGCTGCTAAAATTAATTTACTCACTGAAGAAAAGTTTACTGAGCGTCTACTGTGCGCCAGCACTGTCCTCAGCGGTGATGAAAACAATGTCCCTGCTCTCTCAGAGCTTACACATAGTTGGAGGGGAAGTGGTAGAAAAGAGATTTTTAAAAAGCAAATAAATGTAAGTAGATGCTGTCAAGAAGTATGGGGAAAAATAAAGCAGTTAGAAAGGTAAAGAGTAAAGCAGAAGAGGAAAGTAAGTGCTCTTTCACCACGTGAAGCCACGGCCTTCCATAACTGAGTAACATTTTAAAAAGGCAAAGAAGCGAGGTAGGTAGGTAAGTGCAGGGAGACCACCGCAGGCAAGGGCCCAGAGGGAGAAGGATGGGGAGGCCAGGAAAGCAGGAGCAGGGTACACGGGACGGAAACCGGAGCCCACAGCCACGGAAAGACCGCAGGCGCCGGGTCACACAGAGCTCTGAATGGATGCAGAACAGAAGGCGCAGTTACAAAGCTAGTATAAAAACCAAACCTACAGAGGGCAGGGGTTGTACTAGAGTGACCACAGTGGAGGCTGTGACAGTCGGTCGCTTTCTGCATGTATCAGGAAGGCAGAATGACAGGATAAAAGATTTCAATACAGAGAACTAAACACACTGTCACTGTACAGTACCTAGCTCTCCACAGAATGAGGCAGAAATATAACATGCATTACATTGCTGGTCAACACATTTTATTTATTCAAAATTAGAATGATATCATAAAACAAGATTTCAACATGTAGAACTCAGCTATGAAAAACAAAATTTCCATATCATCATATAAAATTGAGCACCCTAAAAAATGGAACCGATGCAAAGGATAACTTACTTTACTGGTCAGTGTATTTATTTCTCGGTCAGCTTTATGCAGTTTACTGATTAAAGAAGTATTTTCTTCACTGCTTGACTGTAGCTCTTTTTCCAAGCGTTCAGCCTGCAACTTGACTGACTGTTTTTCAGCCTTTTATTAAAACAAAATATTTTAAAATTTGTCCATAATTTTTCACAATATATCAAAACAAAATAAGCATTATTTAAAATTCATGTGTAACCATATAAAAAAAGTATTCAAAGAGCCAACAACATTAACATGTTACAAAGTAACAAAAGTTTCCTCAAAGCAACTGGTAGACTTCAAACAAAAGATACTTGCTCCAGTTTTGTCCACTTGCCTACAAAGTCCCCAAAACTGTCTTTCTTTATAGCTGAATAACTGGAGTCCATACTCATAAGTGAAATAAATCAGCGATACATGTGCAGACAACGTACTGTATCACTGGTGTAAGAACCCGAGGGTGGGAATATAAACTAAGAGACATGAAGGAAATCTGTTCAAAAACAAAGAACAGATGGGACGAAGGAAAGGAGAAAAGAAAAAGACAAAAATGTATGTATGTATATATGAATATACATATATGCAGGAGGGCTAACATGGTTCTACTATTGTATTATATCACTTAATGCTAAG